>PVJC01011871.1:0-17892 GCA_004026665.1 Murina feae | reverse complement strand
TTAAATTTCAACATAAGTACAATTTACAAATATAATAAATTAAAAAATTATGTATAGTATTATTTTATTCTTTGGGATATTTCTCATTTGAGTGAATTTTTTTAATAGATTGCTGTCATTGTTTAAAAGGTCATGAAATTTTTCACAAGAATTTGTTAAATTATATTTCACACATAAAATGACTTTCAAAGTCTCAACACTTAATTGTGATATTTCTGATGTCCACACTTTATTTACCGTAGAAAAAACGCGTTCAGTCACAGCATTAGTTCCTGGTAAGGACAGTGCATTATTATTTTAATTTTAATCCTATATTTCTTTCTAAATAATAACAATACTAACTTGTATTATTTTTCCTCTGAATTTGCCATAACGTAAGTCGTAAGTGTCACTTTCAAGGCTGGCGCTAGACTTTTTGCTGCCACTATAAAATATAAATAATACGAGTACTGTCTGCTAAATTCAAGAAAATTTATGTATTTATGAAATAAATAAATTACTTACCTAAATTATCTGAATAGCTGACTTGTAATGACATCACTTGTGTAACTAGCTTACTAGCAAGCAGTACGATGTGTATCATCTGAGAGACAGTTACAAAATGTTTTCATTGTTGCCAATCCCCAAAAATGCCATTGTTCATTAAGTCCAAACAATGGTGGTCGAATTCTAACAACTGATCAACAATGTGAACTTTGATAAGCAGTTCTCGATAATCAGTTCTCCACAATTATTTGTTATTATTAAAGTTTAACATTATAAAATTAACAAAAATAATATAAAACTCATATCTTGGCTAAATAGCCGAAAACCGTATATTCCCTTCCCGTTCTCCCGCCGTTCCCTAGCTTGTCGTGCATTCTTTCCAAAAATCGGGACTTTTTAAAAACGCTGGGCGACGCGGGACAAATGGTTAAAAATCGGGACTGTCCTGCCAACAGCGGGACGTCTGGTCACCTTAACGTAGACATGATTTCTCTCTGGCTTCCTCTGACTGCCCCTCTCTATGTCTTCCCATCAACCCTTAAAACCAAAAGGGCAAGACTTTCCTTCTTCCTCTTTCTTTCTGACTAGAAACTTTTTTTTTTTTTAACTCTATGATCAATATTGCTAGGCCAGTTTCTAAAAGTTTCCAAGGAGAAAATATAGGCATTTAGAAAATCATTTCAAAGTCTAGCTTTCAATCCAATGTCTGCCTGCATATTGCCTTTGGGAATATCTTTCTTTTTCCTTTGCCTTTCGACTGCAAATCTCCTAGTTCCCCCTAAACTCACAAGTGTGTCGAAGGAAACAACCATTCACAAAGAAATGAAAAAAATCATAGGCACATTACTTTACTCAAAATATTATATACATTATAGTCTCATATAATGCTAGTCTTTCTCTAATAGTACTTCTGTGCTTTATGACATTTTTCTTAAGAGAAAACGGAAGTTTGTTTGATTTCTAAACTTTTAATGCCCTTTCTTTTTTTAATACTTTATATTTTAGAGCAGTTTTAGGTTTATAAAAAATGAAAAAGAAGTACAGAGGTTTTCCATATAACCCCTCTGTCTCCACATATGCATCCCTCCCCCCTACTTTATCAACCTCATACCTCACTCTGTAGAATGGTACATTTTTTTATTGAGGCTAAATCTACATTAACACATCATAACCACCCAAAGTTCATAGTTTACATTAGAATTCACTCTTGGTATTGTACATTCTATGGGTTCCAGGGGTTCTCAAACTTTTTAAACAGGGGGCCAATTCACTATCCCTCAGACCATTGGAGGGATGGACTATAGTTTAAAAAAAAAAACAAACTATGAACAAATTCCTATGCACACTGCACATATCTTATTTTGAAGTATAAAAACAAGGCGGCAAAAACACCTGGTGGGCCAGATAAATGCCCTCGATGGGCTGCATGTGGCCAGCGGGCTGTAGTTTGAGGACGCCTGGAAATGGTTAATGATATACATCATCATTATAATATTTTCCTTGCCTTTTCTTTTCATTATTTTCTCCATGCTTGTGTTTTTTTTCTGGGTTTAAAACTTCTTAGTTTTCTGATGCTGTAAAACACAATGTTTACTTTTACTTACTAAGTTGTTCATATTAATTTTGCGTCTTAAAGATAAAAACTAACTAGGTTTGTGAAACTTTTGTACCATATATAGTAACATTTAAATACCTCTTTGAGCTCCATTGTGTTTATGTATTTTCTTTATGGCACTTCATTTCATAATGGTGATTTTAATTCAATTATTTGCCTTCCAAGATGCTGGTTCCACCATGTATAATTCATATCATACCCTTTTATAGAACATTGATGTTATCTGCAAAATTAAAAAGGATGTCTTGACATATGAAAACATGCTCAAAGTCACTAATTATACAAGAGATGCAAATCAAAACAACAATGTGGTATCATCTCACACTTGTCAGAATGGCTATCATCACCAAATCAATAAACAACAAGTGTTGGAGAGGATGTGGAGAAAAAGGAACCCTCCTGCATTGCTGGTGGGAATGCAGACTGGTGCAGCCACTGTGGAGAACAGTATGGAGTTTCCTCAAAAAACTAAAAATGGAACTCCCATTTGACACAGTGACCCCACTTCTAGGAATATATCCCAAGAAGCTAGAAACACCAGTCAGAAAGGATATATGCACCCCTGTGTTCATAGCAGCACAATTCACCATAGCTAAGATCTGGAAACAGCATAAGTGACCATCAACAGATGAATGGATTAAAGAACTGTGGTAGATCTACACAATGGAATACTACGCTGCAGTAAAAAGGAAGGAATTCTTGCCATTTGCAACAGCATGGATGGAACTGGAGAGCATTATGCTAAGTTAAATAATCCAGTCAGAGAAAGATAAATATCATATGATCTCACTGATTTGTGGAATATAGAGAACAACATCGACTGATGAACAGGGACAGATCCAAAGACAGAGAAACAGCAATCAGACTGTCAACCCCCAGATGGAAAGTAGGGGAGAGTGGGAGTAAGGGGGAGAGATCAACCAAAGGACTTGTATGCATACATATAAGCCAAACCAATGGACTCAGATAACAGAGGGATGAGAGCATGAGTGGGCGGGGGGGGGAAGGTGGTTGGGGGTTATTGGTTGGGGGGATGAGGACACATTTGTAATACCTTAACCAATAAAGAAATTAAAAAAAATAAAATAAAAAGGATATCTTTTATTTTCCTAATAGTATTTGATTATATTTACCTATTGAGTGTTTTTTGTTTTTTTTTTGATAGTGAGAAAAACTTTAGGAATATTTATAGCAACGTATCTTTCATTTTTTTCTGAACTTATTTTAAGTAGTTGGTAGTTTCACTCCAGTGGCTTTTAAACACTTAAACTACAGCTATATTTTTGTCAGAGGAAAAAATTTAAATTAGAGGTTAAACACTGCAAACTTCAGAGTCAGTGAACCAAAAATTCAACTGTGACTTAATCATTTAAAAAGTGATAGACACTGTTTTGACTACAAGTACTATTCATATCAGTGGGAAAGGACGTTTGAACTAGAAGATAGAAACATAAACTCTTTTTATTCTCTCTGCCTCTTCCTTGATGGTTTTTATCAGATTACCATGTAGAGTAACTTGCCATTCTGTGGTTACTCGCTTCTAAAATTGTAAATGTCGAGAAATACCAGATATCACCTTGGACTCCAAAGTGTGATTGTTTTGGGGGTATGTGGTTTCATACCCAAGTGAATCACTCTGCCAAGAACCTTGAGAATGTCAATCTAGTCTAGACATTTCAATCTTAATAACTGATACACCAGCCATGACAGAATATTATAGATCTTTAGAAAGAGGATGTGGGTGTAAAATAGTACAAATATTATATACTTAAATCCATGAGGCCTTGACTAGTCATTTCCTCTGCTGAGCCTTTTCATTCCTACCATTATTATTATCACTTATATCAACTACTGTTCATCAAGTGATCACATATCTTTTAAAATAATCTCTGCCTGTCCTATTTGTATTTCCAGCATGTACTATGATGCCTGCTTTAGTAGCTCCAGTAAAAAATCTATTACTGAATGAACAATAACGTCAAAGGACTTACAGGAAAGCCACTGTAAATGTTAGCTTAGACTTTTATCCAACTCCTCTTTTCCTCAGTCCTTTCTCTAATTCCTAGTAGCTTCTTGGAATTTGTCACTGATTTTCACGATATTCTCCTACTTTATCAACTGGCAGATATGATGATAGCTATGAATAAAGATGTAAGTGTTATTGTTATTTTTTAAATAGGAAAATCAAGTTTAATTGCAAGCTATTACTTAACTTGGGGGGGGCTATCTTTGGGAATATCAGTCACTTTAGCATAAATAAATTTGCTAGAGATGGTCATAGCAATTAAAATAAAATATTGGAAAGCTGGATGGTGATATTACCACATGCTACTTTTTGAAGATACAGTCTTTAGAAGGTTTTGAAAGTTTGGAATCAGCTGGTAAATACAATTTGAATCCAATAGAATCTCATGAAATATTTTGATGAACATGATATAAAAGGATATATGCCACTACAAAAAATTAAAGGTATATATTTTTTCTCTTTTATGAGAAAAGGGATCATTCTCTGTGCAATAAGAATAGCAAATTATTTTAGAGCATCCCTTAGGGTAGATATAATGGGAAGTTCCTTTTTGCCTGGGAGAGAATTATGTGAGTATCTTTTGGGTTTTGAGAATTGAAAATAAAAACTACCCATGGATTTTGCTGAGCCAAATTCAGGGTTGCTATTTATGTGATATGGCCATAGCGGTTGTGAAATTATGAATGTTTCTGTTAGTGAGTATATGGCTGCTTCCTGCTTTATTTGCCCTGTTTCTTTTCCTGGAAACATTAACCCTCCTTACAATCAAGCCATGAACTAGAGTATGCCCCGTAGCCTCCAGGAATCTTCTTCAGTTCTAGGACTTGCTTTAGTTTTGATTCATCTGGGCCCACACAATGTCACCTGCTGAGGGATTTTGAGTGCAGGTCTGCCAAGCAAAAAGGGGTAGAATCCCCTTCATGGTGAACCTGAATGAGTGTTTGTGCCAGCACCTAAGATAACAGGCAGAGCAGAGGACCCGGCCCCTGGCCACTACGCCAATGTCCACCCCTCAATATAGCTTTACCCATTTCAACTCTAGTACTCCACTAGAGGGATGCCATTATCACCCGGGCACTCAGACATAACTACCATCATGTTTTAAAGATACCTGTCCTCACCAAGCCCATGACTTTGGTCTAAAACATACATATCCCCACAGCTTAAGCTCTGCACTTCACATCCATGAAGGTACAGGGAGTAGAAAGACCTTCCATCTCAACGGTTGAGGTGACTTTGGAAAACATTCTACAATGCATAATATTGGGGAGACATCTGTCCCATTCAAGAGTATGGAGTGCTGATTACCTGACCCACAAGTTGCTAAGGTTGACCTTTACTGTCCCACCAGAGCATCTCTTTAGCAGACTGGGCATCAAGACAGGAACAAGCTAGTCCAGACTGCACCATGAAACACACAAAAGTACCAAAGAATATGGACAAGTAAGACATATTATTTCTTCCTGAACTCAGCTTACATAAAATACTAAAAAATAAAAAATGTACTCTTATTTGAGAGAAACTTCCCCCTCCCTTCTTTAACATTTTATCAGCTTTCCTTTTGACAAAAGATCTCAAGAACCTGTTGCCTTTTTTTTTTTTTTTGGTCCAGTGAAACTTATGTAGAACTTCATTAAAGTTTAAACCATTAAACTTCAGTAATTTGATACACTCAGCTATAGAAAACTAGCATACTAACATTCCTCCCCCCCAAAAAACCCAAAACTAAATAAGAGAAGTTTCTGATAATGACACAGCTCTCTTGGGGCACAATTTCTGGAGCCAATAAGAAGAAGAAGAATAAAAACTCCCCCTCAATTCCCTCTCAGTTTGAGAGATTTTTGCGTCGTTGTTGGTCTCAGTCTGGGCTCTCACTAACATTTCTCTGAAGTTATTAAGAAAACCATCAGGGTGAGACATGCTGTAAGACACAACAGAGAACTATGAGGCCCTTTGATGCCCTGCAAGTCATAGCGTGAAGTTCATGTTCCTGAAAGAGAAATTCACCCTTTCTTGTCCGGCTCCAGTTCTCAACATCTATCAGCTGGGATTTCCCCATCACTAGTGAAACTCATCTGAGGCCTTACTAGAAGCCCATTAGCTGTGAGGACTGGCTGCCACCAACGACTACGTTGGGGGACCATCTATACAGGGGTCCACCCCACAGAGCAGGGCTTACTTCAGCAGGGCTCTGATGCCCACTGAATCTGCCCCCTGAGTGTGTCCCTGGTGGAGGTGGTTGGTGTTTTTGGGGTGGTCTAAAGCTGTCCACCTGGAGTGCTGACTCTGAGGCCTCCCAGAGCTGCAGGCCAAGGTCAGCTGCTGCCTCTCCCCTGCCCTAGAGTCCCTATGAGTTAGTTACAGAGGGATCATGCTTATGTTATACGGCAGCTGTCAGGGTCAAATGAGAATAGTGGTGAAAGCACATTTTAAGCTGTAAATTAGCATCTGTGTGAAAGTTGTTTTAATATGGCCATTTGCATCCCACATTAGATTTTTAGCTCTTGTAGATAACTACTCCTATAGGTAATAATTGACTTATTACTACTTCTCTGATATTATGGCTAATAATAATGCTATTTACAAGAATCCTAGGAGCTACATGATAGGTAAAACATATTTAAAAAATCAGTGACTGCTTGAAATAAATTTTCATACCTTTTGACATTCATAAAATCCATAATGCATGAAGTTTTTAAGATGCATTTTTTTAACCGAAGGGGGTGAAATGAAGGAAAACGGAAAGGAGGAAGAGAAAAAGAAGAGAGAGAAGCTTCCTCTGTTCATTCTTAATGACATTGTTGAATTTTGTATTATGGATACCCTTTTGTTCTTTACAGGTGACAGTGTCTGAGAAGAAAAAGGATCAAGGGACATAGATTTTGAAAGCTAAAAGTTTTCTTTTAATCATCCACTTCAAGCTCTTTATTTTACAGTTGAAGAAACTGAGACTTAAAGATGAGACAGGAACGGTATAGCAATTTAAAATCTGATACGGGCAGATGAACTTTTCGCTAAAGGATTTGCAGTTAACTTCGAATATATTGTTCTTCTAGAAAATCAGACCTGCTGCTTCTGTTTCTTATAATGGTATCTGTTTCCTAGGGAGTCTCCTCAACGTGATAGGAAGTGCTTTTCCGAAAGCTATGAATAATAGCCTCTTCGCTTTGTCAGGCGCTGTAACTGCAATGCAGGGAACAATACCCCAGTTCCCTAGTGGAGTTAATGAGCCTCCCAAGGCTACTAATTTGCTATGATGGAGCAGTTCAGAATTCAGAAAGATTAGATTCTTCTTTATTATATCAGCACTCCTTTATTTTGTTAACCTAATGGCCCTAACATTTCCTGCTATTATACTACTTTCCTTCCTTCTTTCCCCTATGTCCTTAAATGACTCCTATATGTTTTACCAGTTTTACCTCTCACCCCTTATTAATTTGCTTTTTTGGCTGTTTTCCATAAGCCAATATTCTGAGTGTCAGGGACTTCTCTGCTAGGCAAATTTAATTGTCTTTTCTCAATTTTCTCCTTGATTTCTTTGTCATTAAATTAAACACGTTCGGCTATTGCCCTTCCTTCATCACTTGAATTCTATAATCCTAAACAACAAACATCCCGGCCACCCTCCAATTACACTTCCTCCTTCCATCCCTTTCCTGCTCACTGGTTTTCTCACTGTTCTCTTTTAACACATTTATCGGTATCAATGGCCTGAATGATCACACCTGTGTTGATGACGCCCAAATCTTGGTGTCTCGTCCTTATCTTTAATGAATATTGTAATTTATAATTTCAGCTGTTCTTCTCTTAGATCTCCTGCCATATCCTAATTTAACATATCTAAAACTAAAATTATTATCCCCTTTCCAATACACCATTAAAAAATAGAACAACAGATTTCTAAATTTTTGCACTTCAAGCATGTAGTTAATTTTGTTCCTACTTTTAAGACATATTTGAAGAACTGTGGATTATTGTATTATTTTTTTCTGAGTTTTCTTAGTGAATGCCATTATTTCTGGATGTGCTGTCATCAGGTATAGAAAGTGTCCATCCATCCAACACCCACCATCATCTCCTGGCTAATTTTCCTCCAGACAAACCTACTTGTAAGTGGTCTGTACAAGCAACCTTCATTGCCAGGTTTGACTGGATTAGTATATGAAGTCTTCCTGAGTATATCAAGTAGTTCCACTTGGTAGCATTGCTAGTCTTCACCTGCTTTTAACCTGACTTTATTCTAAATTAAGCACCACACACCCAACTTTTCTGTTACAAAGGCTGAGAACTATATAGTGGGAGACCAGCCTGTGTTTTGTTCTTAATCAGGTTGTGAACCACTCAGGAATAAAAAACATGGAGAAAAATGTCCCCTCACAATGCTAGTTTATTTAATAGTTTTCTGATTCCAAAGTCATCCTCACTCATGAGAACTATCTCTATATATAAAAGCCTAAGTGACCGAATTGAAGCATCCATCTTATATAAAAACTGCTGTTTGAAATTTTAACCTGTTACTTTGGCTTTTGTAAATGCTTGTTTGCTTAAATAATAAGAAAATAAGACCACTCCCATCCCAGAGAGGCCATAAACTGTGCCCCAGACAGAGTTGTCAGTGCTGGCACCAGGCCAGGCCTTGAGATATGGTCTCATGGCCCCTTCCCAGCACGCAGGCCTTCTTTCTCAGAGGCCTGGAAGTCTCATTCCAAATTTGGGAGACAAAGGACTGAAAAAAAGTCTAAATAGTGAAAGTTTCCTCCATGTTGGGGGGCTCAGAATTTGAAAGACACATTTTTCTCTGGGCCTGCGCATAATCATAATTAAAATGTAACTCCCTTTCTTTAAGCATGGCTTCGTTGTTCTCTGGTCTTCTGTAACAAAATGACCGAATGACCGTTTTACTGGTTGCTATGATATTCTCTGACCACCAGGGGGCAGACGCTCAATGCAAGAGCTGCCCCCTGATGGTCAGCGCACTTCCACTGCAGGAGCCCTGGTCAGCTGACTGACAGGAGCCAGATACCAGGCTCACGGCTGGTGAGCATGAGCCTTTCCCGCCCCCATGGCAGTGCACTACTGAGTGGAAGCAGCAGAGATTGGGCCAAAACCAGCAGTCTGACATCCCTCCATAGATCCCCAATTGTGAGAGGGCACAGGCCAGGCTGAGGGACCCCACCAGTGCACAAATACATGCCCCTGGCCTCTAGTTAATTCATAATATCTAGTTGTCATTTCTAGATTTTGCCAAAGAGTTACTTCCCTTTATGTAGTACAGTCAACAACATAGCATTTGGCTGCTCTACTCAGATAAGCTAGTTTCTGTGCCAAATGTATGCATTGTTCTGTGGACTTAATAACTGCCATCTTTTTTATAAGAGCCAAGTATGGGTAATCATCTCAGGGGATAGGTATTTATATTGCAACTCTAGAAAAATGTTAGTAATCTATTATTTTTTTTCCTATAGATTTTAAATCCTATTGCTCCATAAGTTGGTTCTTCAACTTATGGATTCATTCATCTGAGAAATATTGAGCTACTACTATGAGATGAAGGTCTTTTGTTCCTGAGAATGTTAACCATGATAGACACAGACTCTGTCTTCATGACAAGGGAAGTATAGAGTTTTGTGGGAGCATATGGTATTAATATTACCATCTCAAATCCACCCACTACCTGTTGGCAGTGAGATCGAAATAAAGTTGCTTAACCTCTTAAAGTCTCATTTACTCATATGTAAAATTATGGCCAATAATAATACCTGCTTCACAGATTTGTTATGAGGATTAAATTTTTTTAAAAGTACTCAGGACAGTGCTTAACACATAATAAGCACCCAATGAATGTTAACTGCAATAATAAAATAACATGAATTTTATGTTACAGCACCATTTTACTGTGTTGATTTTCATTTCAACTACCTCAAATTATTTTTTTTCTTAATTCTCAACAGCAGTAATTTTTACTTCTGACTCAGTGCTAATAAATCTTCAAAATGACCTTTTATTAAATTCCTCAGGCATTCTTTTACTCAACAAATCTTTATTGGGTACCCACTCTATTAGTGTCAGACTTTAATAACAGAATACCTAGCACAACCACTAGGATCCTTGCCCTGAGGGAGTGTATAGTCTCCTCAGACAGATGGGCATTGAACAGATCATCCATGAAGAAGTGTAGGATGACAAACTGTCTTAGCACGTGCATAAAAACATTTAAAGATAAAAGATAATGGTCTTTTATTAGAGGAAAGGCAACAAAGATTCAAGCTATGAAACTGAAAAAAGCTCGTTCCAATATCATGCAAATGTTATGCTTTCTTCAGGAATCCCAGATCCTAAAACAAGCAGAGAAGAGATTAACCTTAAAACCCCAGAATACTATATTTCCAATTACCTTCTGCCTCCTTGCTCTGTGAGGTAACTGACAAAAATACAATTTATTACAATTAAAATATGGGGCATGTCATACATTGGCATTTCAAATACGGTAATATTCTTTAGAATGGTACTTATGCTGAACACTATTTATTAGAAATGCACTATTCTATTTCAGTCTAACAGTATAATCTGCAGCATGCATGTTTGTTTATTTTGCCAGTGAAGAAAAGTAGGTACATTGAGGCATATGCTGATGTATTATTTAATTTGTTTCTCGGCCCTAGTGCAAAGTCCTTAAAGATGTGGACACTGGAATCTGTCTTAGTTGTAAGGCCTGAGCTGATTACTTCAATTTTAGTGCTAGTGTCTTCATTACTAAAGCGAGGCTAATAATAGTATCTTTCTCAAATAGTTAGAATAGAATATGGCACATATTGAGAACCCAATAATACTAATGGTTAAATGTTAGCTACAGGCTCTGGCTAAAGTTTAAACAGAGAAAAATGAGCTATTTGAGACCACATAGGGTGTGGTGTGATTTAGAGTGACCAGCTTGTCTGACATGGATCTTTCTGTGCTCACAGGACAGTCCCAGACAAACAGGATAGTTGGTTACACTAAGACCAAATTCACATAGATAATAGACCAACAAGGACCGTCCCCTGGTTACATGACACCACGGATCTGACATAGGGATGACTACTATCTAGAGCAATGGAACAATGATGAAGGTAGTGACGAATTAAGAATCAGGATTAATCTAACTTGGAGTACCTAAGGTTCTTGAAGTTTCGTTCTTGAATTTTGAATTGGAATTTTGAATTGTTCTTTTGTGTTTTCATGGCCCACAATGAAATGCATAGGTTCTCAAGCACATCTCAACTAGTCACAGAGGAGATCTGCCTTTTGGGTCTTGTCAAGTATGTAGCCTTCTGATTTGATTCTACGTCTTTTTAAAAAATATATATTTTATTGATTTTTTACAGAGAGGAAGGGAGAGGGATAGAGAGTTAGAAACATCAATGAAAGAGAAACATCGATCAGCTGCCTCCTGCACACCCCCCACTGGGGATGTGTCTGCAACCAAGGTACATGCACTTAACCGGAATCGAACCTGGGACCCTTGAGTCCGCAGGCTGACGCTCTATCCACTGAGCCAAACCAGTCAGGGCTCGATTCTACGTCTTAAAAATAGATGAAAAAGGACAGAATTTAGCACTCATTGTTTATCAGGTGCTTAATCAACAATAACTTGAATAGAGAAAAGTTGAGGTGAGAGAAAAACCACCAGTTTGATCCTTAGCTAGTGCTAAGGGCAGTAGCATCATAGCAGGTAGAACGATAGAATGAGGAACAATGCTAACATCAGTGCCTATATTCTAGCATTCTTGTTTATTTTCTCTGCATTTATTTCTTATTCTTCTCTTGGAAAGTCTACATATTACCCAAGGGTCTGTTCATCTCATAAATCTTTAATCTCTTATGTTCAAGCAATGTCTAGCAAATGTTAGGTTCTCACCAAAAAAAAAAAAAAAAAAAAAAAAAAGTTGAATTAAATGTCCATTAAGGCTGTTGAGATTTTTTTAAATATACTATATTTTATACTTTCAATTGAGTGCCTACTGCAAAATTACAGATGTTTAAAGAGAATTGGAAAGTTCCAGGGTTAGCTGTCACACAGATGAATTTTCAGGTTGACGTTTAGGCACTCTGGACAGATCTAGCTCTGAGACGTGACATTGCCAGTTTCCTGAGCTCATGCTTTGCTGTGGACACAGTTATTGCCAATTGGTGTCATGTAGATCAAGGCTGCTACTGTATTTAGCAACTCTTCCAGTAAATCATTCTCCAGCTGTCTGGGAGCCACAGCCCATAGTCTCAAATAGAGATATCTGTCATCCATTTTATTAGCTTCAGGTTATATGAGTCATTGGTCGGTTTGGGGTGTAGTAACTGCTATGGGCAAATGTTTTTCTCAAAATGTATTTTTTAAAAGACATACAATTCCCAATTTGTTTTTGTTCTACAAATGCCGAATTTATAACCAACTTTGTATTTTAACTATATAATCTGTCACATTCTTTTGATTTTGGATCCCAGAGTCTGAGCCTATTAGAGCTGTGTAGAGTCCGGTGTGCCCTGTATCATTCCCTAGTTGCCCCCTGAGCATGTGTTCTGTGGAAAGCTGCTATGGAGGCTGGGCAAGCCTCAAACTGTTGGGGAAACTGCTAGATAAATCAATGGGAGAACATGGCTTTTCCTCTGCAGCAAAACAGCTTGCAGACTCCTTTCCTTACTAACCCCTTCCCCAGTTTGGTTTTGGGACACCCAAAGGGGATACAGGGTTTTTTGTCTACAGAGCAGACTATCCCAGAATGCTGCCTGTCATTGGTTTAGGGCGGAGAAGCAATGAATAAAGGGTGGGAGTCCCCTGTACTTCACCATGTTGAGAAACATGGATCAAAAGGTGTTATGTATTGTCATGTAACTCATTTTATTTGAGAAGAACTTATTTTATTTTCAATATCTAAATTGGTTGCTCCCTTTCTTCTATAATATGCTCCTGCCACAGGCCTTGAATGTAATCATAGGTTACTGATCTTTCATTCCTAGATAAGTCCCTTGAGAAGAGGAGCTATTAGTTTTTCTAGCATCACTGATGGTACTGCAGTGGCAAATATTCAATAAATGCTTATATAACGAATAATATTTCATCTTTATCTGCTCAGGAGATGGATCATCTCTGTATAGAGGAAACCTCAAGAGAATATACCTTTAATAGGGCCATTTCCCCTGCACACACACACACACACACACATATATATATATATATATATATATATATATATATATATATATACTTTAAATAATATTATGTAAATGCTCCACAAAATGAGAATTTAAAAAAATTACTCACACTTACTATATTATTTCATGAAGCTTGCCTTTAAGTCTTTGATAAGCTGATACAAATCTGAAGAGAAAATTAGTTGTTATAAGGGGATGTGAGTAAGGTAATATTTCCTAACTTGGTATAAGAGTTGTATTGTATAAGAAATAACACTTCAGAAATGTCAAAATAAAAAATTAGAAGATACTTGGATGTGATATGAGAGATTTCATGAAACTGTTTAAAAAGAAGATGAAAATGATTAATATTGGAGGGAGGGTACAACACAATTCAACGGGGGAAAGGATGCTCTTTTCAACAAAGGTTCTGGGATACCTGGATATCCAGATGCAAAAGAATGCAGTTGGACCCTTCCCACACATCATGCACAAAAATTAACTTTAAGTGAATCAAATACATAAATGTAATAACTAAAACTATAAAATTCTTACAAGAAAATGTAGGCCAAATCTTTATTACTTTGGATTTGGCAATGGCTTCTTAGATATGACACCGAAAGCACAAACAGAAAAAAAAAAAGTTGACCAATTGGACTTCAACAAAATTAAAAACTTTTGTGCATCAAAGGACACTATTAAGAAAGACCCACAGAATGGAAGAGAATATTTGCAAATCATGTATCTGATAAGAGTCTAGTAGTCAAAATATATAAAGAACTCTTAAAACAACAATTAACATGGGCAAAGAATTTGAATAGAATTTATCCAAAGAAGATATACAAATATCCAATAAACACATGAAAAGATACTGAACATCATTATTCATTAAGGAAATGAAAATCAAAACCACAATGAAATATTGCTTCATACCTCCTGAGATGGCTATGGTAAGAAGAACAATAACATGTTGACAAGGGTATGGAGAAGTTGGAACCCTCATGCATTGCTCATGGGAGTGTAAATGGTGTAGTCCCTTGTAAAACATAGACCCAGCAATTTTACTTCTAGGTACAGACCCAAGAGAAATGAAAACATGTGTCCACACAAAAACTTGTACATGAATGTTCATAGTAGCATTGTTCAAATTAGCCAAAAAGTTAAAACAATCTATCTGTCCATCAACTGATGAGTGGAATGAAATAGTGATCAATGCTACAATGTGGATAAAAACAACACTAAATAAAAGAAGTGAAACCCATTCCATTTATATGAAACTAGGGGCCCAGTGCACAAAAAGTTGTGCACTGGGGCAGTGGGGGGGTGTTTCCTCAGCCCAGCCTGTACCCTCTCGCAGTCTGGGACCCCTCTGGGGATGTCCACCTGATGGCATGCCTGGCCAGCCTGGGTGAGGGGCCGATGTCTGTTTGCAGGCTGGCCAAGCTCCCCAGTGGGAACCCTCACCCCATGGAGGTGTGGCAAGCCTGGGAGAGGGGCTGAGGGCCGCTTTCAGGCTGTCCACAGCTCCCATTGACCCTCGGGGCCATCCGCCTGGGAAGCGATCGGGTGGCTGTGACACACGCAGGGAGCCCCGGAGGCCCATGTGTGTGCCCCGCAATGATCAATTCCAGGCCAAAGCCTCTTCCCACCCTGCTCCTCCTGCCCACAGCTTCGGCCACTGGCCTGTTTGCTCTTCCCATCCTGCGCTATGGCTGGACCCTGTGTGCGGCCTCTCCCGGGCTGAGGCCTCCGCCATCTTGGCTAGGATAATTTGCATATTGTTGCTCTGATTGGCTGGTGGGCGTGGCTTACCCATCCCGAAGAGACAGGTAAGCCAATATTATGCTTTTATTAGTTTAGATGGCCAGAATAGACAGATCTTCAGAGGGAGAAAGTAGATGTATGGTTTTGTAAGAGCTGGCATGACAGGGAATGGAGATTGCTACTGAATATAGGGTTTCTTTTTGGGATGCTGTAAATGTTCTGGAATTAGATAGTATTGATGGCTTCATAACCTTGTGAATACACTAAAAAACACTCAATCGTAGGCTTTTAAATGGTGAATTTTATTTCAATTTTTTAAAAAGGTACCTGTTTCACAGGATGGTAAGACTAAAAGAAAACCATGTAAAATGCACAAGGCTATTATTCAATAAATACGAATTTTCATTTTTTATAAAAATGGATTAAATGGGAAATATAGATTTTATTCATTTTTGAAAATTAAAAATAATTGCAGTTTACATAAGCTATACAGAAAGTAAATGCAAATGTGTTAAAACTTTTTTTAAATCAAAAGGCATCTGCAGAGCTTATGTGTCAATGGTAAGACAAATGCCCACTTTATCAACGTTTTCCTGATTAGTGCACTTTGTGTTATATGAGTGCGTTGAGCTGTTTGTGCCTCTTAAAAATATCTCCATAATAGCCTATCCAGTTTGGCTCAGTGGATAGAGCGTCAGCCCGTTGACTGAGGGATCCCAGGGTTTAATTCTGGTCGAGGGCATGTACCTCAGTGCAGGCTCAATCCCACCAGGGCATGTGTGGGAGGCAACCAATCAATGTGTCTCTCACATGGATGTTTCTCTCTGTGTCTCTCACTTTCCCTTCCGTTCTCTCTAAAAACCAATGGGAAAATATCCTCAGGTGAGGACTGACAAGACAAGCAGATCCCCTTTACCAGCTGCCACACCCAGCTGCACCCATCCCCCTGAAGCGCTGAATGTTGGCTTGTATGGCTCACTGCTTCTCCTTCTCCTTAAAAATTTCCTGTGCCCTGTGGAAGCCACAGCCTCTGCATTCTGGAGATTACCCTCCCTCATGCCAACTCGAATAGCAGCCAGACTTCTTACCTCAAAGTGGGACCAACTCTGTGATTCAAATTCATGCTCCCGAGTCACCATGGACCAGGCTGAAGGTGGGTCCAGCTGCAGCCACACTCCTGGTTAGCTCCTTGACCAGTCCTCTCCTGCTTCTTACATCCCTTCTCCTGAGTGCACTCCCTCTGTGAAAGCTCTTAAGAATGTGACCTAAGACAGGATGAAAAATAATTTTCCCCTTGCAAATATTTTAAGAATAATAATTACTTATGAAATATCATTTTAAAAAATATACCCACCATGTCCTTTTGGTTTGAAGTAATTTTGTGCGATTTTAAGATGTGAACTGGAATCATAAAAACTCTGAGTCAGAACTAAATATGCCAGTGAAATTTTAAGAAATGAAATTAACTTTCCCTGTATTCGCTACTTTCAGATCTTGCCCAGGTTTCCTCTGACCTTTTCAAGCCTTGTTTGCTGGGGTAATGCCTACTCTTCAGGGATCGGTTTGCCCCTTCGGAGCCCCTGAGTTTAGATTAGGTGTCCTCTGTATGTGCTTTCAGAGTACCTTGTACTTACCATCCCCTCAGACTCATCGTACTCCATGGTGATTTCATGCTCACTCCCCTCATCCTGCGTACTCTGTAGTTTTGTTGGATGTGAGGCAAGGATCATGTCTTCTTCTTTATGTTGTTTCCACTACTCAGTATTTATTTGTTGCAAGTATGCATCCTATATGACTATCAAATGAATATTATACGATGCCATTAGTGAAATGATCTGGCTTCAGCATGTAAACTAAATCACAGTTTATTTTGAATAACAAGTAATATACCAAACTTGTTATTGACATCTGAAAAAAGGGACATTGTAACTGAGAAAACCTATGAGTAGATGGAACCAACAATCTAAACTAATAAAAGCGAAATAGTAAAATTAACTGTTCTCCGAGACAGGGTAAGCCACGCCCACCAGCCAATCAGAGCGGCTGTATGCAAATTAGCCCAGCCAACATGGAGGCCGCCACTCATGGACCTGAGTAAACGGCAGTTTCCATTGCGGCAGGAGGGAAAGTGAAGCTGCGGCCTCTCCGCTTAAACGGGCTCTAGCGAAACACAGGTTTGCAACAATATAACAATCATAGAATCCTCTGGAGCTGAAGGAAAGAGCAGCCGGGGCCTTACCACTAAGTAACATTGTGTCATTATAGACGCTGCGAGGTGAAGCAGAAAGGAGGCTTCCTTAGTAGTTAGTAGGCCGCCTTAAAGGAACAGTGTATCAATTATAGAAGATAAACCCCAGGCCTTGAAGGAACAGCATCAATTATAGGAGATAAACCCCAGAAACCTGCATCCAGCCAGCCTTGCTGGGACATTGGGTCAATGGGAGCTGTGGACAGCCTTAAAGCCCTTCACCCAGGCTGGTCAGGCACGCAAGCAGGTGGACATCCCCCGAGGGGTCCCAGACTGTGAGAGGGCACAGGCTGGGCTGAGGGACCTCCCGAGTGCACAGAGCGGCTGCAGGCGGGACAGCGCAGGACCCGAGACCCGTGAGTGAGAAAGAGGCGGCAGGGTTAGAGGGCACCAGGAAGCGGGTAAGAGGTGGCAGGGGGTCAGCGGCCTGCTTGGTGGGCTTCCCAGGCCCTTTGCGGGGCATTGGGGAGTGGGAAAGAGGTGGCACGGGGTCGGCAGCCTGCTTGGTGGGCTTCCCAGGCCCTTTGCAGGGCATCGGGGAGCGGGAAAGAGGTGGGAGGGGGTCGGTGGCCTGCTTGGCAGCTGTCC
>PVJC01011870.1:0-40744 GCA_004026665.1 Murina feae | reverse complement strand
AGGAGGAAGGAAAGGAGGGAGGGAGGGAGGGAGGGAGGGAGAAGGGAAGGTTGAACAGATGACCTGACGCAGATTCATGAAGTGGACTATACTTGTTCTATGCTGGATATTTGGATGTGGGCAGCAAGAGGGTCTCGCACCAGCCAGATTCCACAGTGTCCAGGTCAGAGGAAAACTAGTGCCCAGCACACAGCACTCCACCATCCTACCTCCCCGTAGCTTTGAGTAGCCTTCCTGGGCTAAATAAAGCTCTGCCCCTGGTGTCTTGTCCTATTAAGTACTTTAGAAAGCCCCGTAAGGCCTCTGTAAAAGGAAAGATAAAGTGAAGAATTCCAGTTGGGTTAGATAAGCCTGGCCTGGGGGTGGGGTAGCTGAGTTAGTTCCTGGACCAGCAAAAGGACTCCCAGTGTCTCAGGAAGCCTGCAGTTTCACAGTATGGCCACTGGAGGGCACTTCAACCATGATAATACCAGATCTTCACCTCCCAACCCAGACTTTGAGAGTCCAGATTCAACTCAACAAACATTTAAAAATCATCACAATATTGATAGTGTTGTAATGTACCCCGCGAATCACACAAGGATGCCTCAAGAAGTCGAATTAAGAGTCACATTTATTGCAAATCTAGGACTACGAGGGGGCATTTTTGCTCTCCAAATCTCGCAGTGATAAGATGGCCGCAACACTAGATTTATATACCGTATTTTTCTGGCGTATGAGACGACCCCCAACTTTTGAGAAGATTTTCCTGGGTTAAAAAGTCTGGACGGAGACCATATGCAGCACCAAAAGGAGCCGACCGGAGACACTTGCAGTCTCCATCCAGCTCCATTGAAATGAATGGAGTGCGGCTGTTTTTGAGCTCCCCCCACCGTGTGTGGAGACCGCAGATTTTCCAGTCTGGCTCGGAAGTTTCAGCACCCGCCCTATAAGACGACCCCTCACTTTTGAGAAGATTTTCTTGGGTTAAAAAGTCGTCTTATACACAGGAAAATACAGTAGGCAAAAATCACAAGGTATCGATTACATCTTTGGGTTTGGAATGAGGAACTATTCTATATCCCTGATATAGGAACAAAAGCAGTTTACAGAAACAAAATTGGGCATGTTAGTTAATCAATGGAAACACATTACCTAGAACCATGGGTCATGGGACCACTGAGTCAACTGGAATGTGTTATCTGTAGCCATTGAGGTGATTTATGATAATTGTGCTGTCCTGGTCCTCAGGTACAGAAGAATGTACTTTCTAAAACCAGTATGACCATATCCAATGGGGTATTCGCATTATAATCAATAGGGTATTCAATCGAATGCAGTTCAGAAAATCAAAATAACTTTTCTATTATTTTAGCAAGCAAGTAATGGCAGAAACCAAACAGCAGGGTTAGAATTAAACTACAATTTCTACCTGAGATGATTGCTACCATACTTCAATAGTTCTCCTGTATTGAATATCCAATACATGCTAAACGCCTTAACATACATGATCTCATTTAATATTCACTACAATTGCTATGAGTTATCTTGGCTGTTTAGGTAAAAATGAGGTTTAAAAATGCCAAAGAACTTGCCTGAGGTGGCTCAACTAAGTATGATTTGGGAGTAAGGACTTACACCCAATACCTTGGGTACCAGCCTTCAACAATGAATGCACAGCCCAGTTGGTGTGGCTCAGTGGTTGAGCATCAACCCATGAACCAAGAGGTTGCTGGTTCGATTCCTGGTCAGGGCTCATGCCCCGGTTGCAGGCTTGATCCCCAGTAGGGGGTGTGCAGGGGCAGGCTGATTGATGTCTCTCTCTCTCTCTCTCTCTCTCTCTCTCTCTCTCTCTCTCTCCCTCTCTCCCCTTCCTCTCTTTCTAAAAATCAATAAAAACAAAACAAAACAACGAATGCACAGAAGCTGGAAAAGGGCTCTCTGGATAGAAGCAGAGACCTTGGAGAGATGGAGTATGCTACACAAGTTTTGTTGCTGAACAATTTACACATATGAAATTGGAAGCTGGCTTACAGATAATTTGTATATTTTATATGACGAAGTTTCTCCCCTCCCCCTGAAATGATGTTATTAAATAAATGAAGTGTTTCACAATTCATGATGTCTTAACTTGGAGGAAATAAACTCATTGTAATACAAGACTGGGAAAGATAATTTTTGTTTAACACTTAAAAAGCACTTAGTATGTATCTGGAGCTATACTAAGCATTTTACGTAAAGTAACTCAACCAATCCTCACAGCTGGCTCTGAGGTGTGCGCGGATATGGTCCCCATTTACACATGAGAAGCAGAGACAAGGAGAGGGAAGCGACCTGCCCGCGGTCCTGCGGCTGCTCAGAGGCAGAGCTGGGACCAGGAACCCAGGTAGTCTGGTTCCAGATTTTGTCCTCTGGAATTTGGGGAACCTCTCCTTGAGCAAGGGTGGAAAAGCAGAAGGTGAGGAGTCAGAATCGGCTCAGGCCTGGGTTCGCTTGGAGTTTCCTAGGCGTAGGGGAAAGAAGAGGGGGTATAGCAGGAGGGCCCAGAAAGCAGGGGAGGTGGGGGCTGCTCCCGTCTAGGGAAGAGCTGAGGCCACACTGGCCCTGCCCCTCTCCAGGGACTGGCAGTTTGGAAGTGCAGTGTGTGGCCGGGAAATGGCCGGATTCAATTACAGGGAAGATTAAAGGAGCTAAATTAGGCCTGGGGCTGAGGGAGGTGTCCCAGAAGGGAACTACAGAGGGCCAGCGGCTGGATGGCCGGAGAGGCTGCTGGAGCTAAGGGTGGGGGCAGGGATCTCACACGAGGCAGGAAGCCCTTGTGAGCTCTGCAAGGCTGGAATGCGGGGTCACCAAGCAAGGGCATCCTCTTAGAAAGAGCTGGGGGTAAGGGCAGAGACCCTGACCCTGGAGAAGGGGAGGGGTGGGGCATGCGCGGTAGGGGAGGTGGAGACAGGCCTAGAGCTTGAGGTATTCAGCAGGGAGAGGGAAAGAGGCCTGATCTGGTGGGGGGGGGGGGGGGGGGGGGGGGGGGGGGGGGGGGGGGGGGGGGGGGGGGGGGGGGGGGGGGGGGGGGGGGGGGGGGGGGGGGGGGGGGGGGGGGGGCAGGGATCAGACTCAGGGAGGGGTGGAGGTCGGAGACTGAGAGGGGGAAGAAGTTGCTGGAGCTCCAAGCTCTTCCTGGCTGTTGTTTGCAGGGTGTTGGTGGGGAGCTCTTTGCACTACACAGAGGAGCAGCTGGAAACAGCCTGGGTCCCTGGAACGCCCTCCCACAATCCCTGCTCCTCTCTTCCTAACCCCACTCCCAGCCTGAGTGGCAGCACCGGCTGTGGTCCCTCCCAGTGCCCAGGGCAGGTGGTCAGTGGTCTATTCTGGTGCGCAGGGTGGCCAGAGCCTGGGGACAGAAAAGGAAGCGAGCCTTGCCCCTCCCATTGAGGCTGGATGGGGAGGGGCACCAGGGGGCTCTGTGGGACAGGAGGGATGAAAAAGCTTCAGTGCTCCATTTTCAACAGTTTCTCAGGGTCGTTAACACTGGGAAGGGGGATGTATCTGGGGCTTTCTAGGTGGCATTGGGGTCTGGGAGCTGGGCAGTGGAAATCCCTGGCAGCTGACAATGGATTCCCCAGTTGCTTTTGAGCACTGAGCTGCAGGAGCAAGCCTGGCCCCCAGTGCCAGTCCTCCAGGTAGCCTCTCCAGGATGGGATTGTGCCTGCTACTGCCCAGGCCCTCTCCCAGGCCGGTTGGGGGCAGTCTGGGGCCAGGGCGCACTCAGGGGAGCCTCTCCAGCTTGCAGGGGAGCCCCAGTGCCTGGCTGGCCTGAGGGTGGCACAAGGAAAGCAGCCACCAGCGGCCTCTTTATTCCCCACACAGGAGATTGGCAGTGTCATCCCCCCCACCTCACGTCATCCCCCCACCCCCCCACCGGGCTTGTGGGATAAAGGTCAGACTCCTCTGATGGGACCTGACTCTCTAGCAACCCCAGGCCTTTGATAAAGAGCTGGCTCTTTAAGCCCAGGCCCTTTTCCGGAGGGCAGTGGGAGTGGGAGAAAAGCAGGGCAGAATGTTGGGAGGGACTTGCCCTCTACTGGACAATGGGCTTTCCAGTGGAGATCCCCCAATTAGAAGTACCTAGAAAGGAAACTGCTTGAGCCTGCCAAGTCAATCTTTGGCGAGGCCTTAGAGACCACACAGAGTAATGAGCCCAGCTTCCAAGAGCCATTATCTAAGATACAAATCCAGACTGTGTGTTTACTTGCTGTGCAACCTTAAAGAACTTACCTAACCTCTCTGAGCCTAGAATTTGTGATTGTAAAATGAGGATAATAGTTATTTCCCAGTATTGTGAGGATTGGAAATACAATGATTTTTTACATTGTCCACACAGTAGGCACTTAATAAGTAGTATAAACTGTTATTCTCAGAGGTAGCATAGCCTCTGATAGAGAGCTTTGGAGTTAGGCAGTCTTGGCTGTTAGTCTTGGTCCTATACCTGCTGACCTGAAGCAAGGATTCAAGCCAGTCCCTGGGTATCTGAGAACCAGCTCTTTATCAGTTAAAGGAGGTAAAATTCTAGCGATAGCTGACACTCATTGAATAGTTACTGTGCGCCAGGTGTGCCAAATGCTTTGCAGACAATTTCCCATTTACTCTTCCCAGAAAAAACTATGCTGTTATTGTTTTACAGATGAAGAAACTGAGACTCCAAGAGGCAGAAACTTACCCAGGAGTGGTAGAAGTTTTAAGCCCAGGTAGTGACCCAGCAGCTGCTCCCCAAATGTCTCTCCTTGCTCACACCTCTGTGGAGTCAAATGGGATTTGGGCCATGGCCAGCTATCTGGCCAGGTATGAGAAGATAGAGGGATGAAGGACTGAGGCTATAAAAACACTGAGGGCCCAAGAAGGTCTTCTGGACCCAAGACTCACTTTCATTGCATACTTGGATCATTTGGAGAATAAAGAACAGCTCAGGGTGCAGTGGTGGGCTGTGGTCTGGAGTGGTAGGGAAGGTCCCGGGGTCTGAGTAGACCCCAAGCTGACTGTGACTCAGCTGAAGGAAGAGGAGGATGAGCCTATAAGGCTATATATAGCAACTGTGCATAGTGGCCCTGTGAGGTCATTGCCAGCCTGCTCAGGTCCTGTTTAAAGAACCCCACAGCCTCAAAGGGCGGTAGGAAACCTGGAAAGGGTCCAGGACAGCAGGGATATGACCAAACTGGAGGGGCTGAAACCAAAAAAAGCCTATGAGGGAAGATGAAAGGAATGAGTGAATCAGGCAGAAGAGAAGGCTGAATGACGGCACTAAGAACCTGACAGAGAAGTCCAGGGAAGAAAGGAAACTGCTTTTCTCTATCTGGGTTAATGTCTAAAGAAAGAAGGGGCTTACAGTTCAGCAGAGGGGTGAGGGGTAGTGAGAGGCTGTCTAGGTGCGGGTCCCAGCATAAGTGAGAGACTGTGAAGTCTCCTTGGAGTGGGGCTGAGTAGCATCCTGCACATCTCACCTGTTTCTGACTCACCCTGATCCCCTCACCCCAGTCCTCACACCCCTGTTCTGCTAGGGGGTTTCAGTGTGTGTGTATGTGTGTGTGTTTGTTGTTGGGGGGGAGTGGAAATGCAAGTTTGTGTTGGGGGCTCCTCTGCCTTCGGTCTCTGCTGCTTCAGGAAATGGTTCAGGACTGGGTGGATTTGGAGAAGTTCAAGGGTAGACTTCTGGGAATTAGGAGGAGGCCAGATATGCTGAGGGGACACTGAGGCGCTGAGAGCCTAAGGGAGATGCACTGGCTGTGCTGGGCAGGACCAGGTGCTCCCCCAGGGAAGATGACAGCCTGGGAGAGCGGGAAGGGGAGGAGGGAGGAACCTGATCCCATTTCTGCTGGCAGGTGTTGCCACGTCCATCAACGCGTGGTGGGATTCGGGCTGTTCTGGGGACATGCCAGTGATCTGGGTCCCACTTGATGGTGGATTCTGAAGAAAGGGGCCTCTGTCACTCCTCTCCTTGGGGTCAGAATAGAGAGGGCTATGTCACTTCAAGCAAGAGAATCTGAGACCCAGAGAGGGCACGCAGCCTGTCCAGTGTCACACAGCCTATCCTGACTCCCAGCCACATGCTGCTCCCAACACACCAGGGTGCCTTCCGGGAGATCTTCCCTTACTGCTACCTAACTCTCCTCCCCTTCCCTCGACTGGACCTCCGACCCCATTCTCACCATCCCTCCATCCCCCCATCTCTAACTGATGCAAATAACACCTGGAATTTGTGGGGCGCTCAGTCCACAAAGCGCTTTCACCTCCACCCTGCTCGTTAGCTCCTCACCCTTGAGGCTCAACTTCACCCCCCCACCTCCACACTTCTTCCCTCCACCACCGCGGCCACCTCCGCCTTCCCGCAGCCTATCCACTTTGGTTGGATAGGTTGCGGGCTGGGAGGAGGTGAGGTTAGCTCAGACTTCTCCTACTTTGGCAGAAACCCCGCCGCGCTCCATGTCTGTAAAAGGAGCGCGGGGCAGGAGAAGGAGCTGGGGTGTGGGGTGATGAGGAGGAGGCGGAGGCGGGGTTTGTGAGAACTGGGGTGGGTGTGCGGTGAAGCGAGGGGCTGAGGGAAGGGTCTGGGGTCAGGTGGAGAAGACTGGGAGCGGAGGCTACCGCGTGAAAGTCTTAAACTAATGAGATGCGGAGGGTAACAGGAGAGCAGGTGGGTCGCCGCCTGCTCCTGGGGAAGAGTGGCCAGCGCAGCAGAGAGAGATGAGTTTCAGCTAGAAACTGCCTCGGCCACTGTCTGGCTGGGCCCCCCAACCCAACCTCCCCCCAGTGATATCAGGGAGAAACAATTGCCTCTGGACATTCCTTCCCTTTTACAGTCACTCGAGCTCCTCAGCAGCCTGTGGAGGTTAAACAGCATCACAGCTGAGGGAAGGTGGGTGGAGGGGGCAGCATGAGGGTGGCTGCTGGGGGAGGGGCTCTGGGAGCAATGAGGCAGGGAGGCTTCTGGGAGCAAGGGCTGGACTGGAGGGGACCTGTTCCACCCAGAACCTGGGCCCAGGGACTCAGGCTGGGAGACACTGGGGGACTTCAGAGTTGACCTTGTCTGGTCCCCTTTCTCACCTGGGCCTGACTAGGGGAGGGAGGCGAGGGGAGGGCAGGACCTACCCAGGTGGCACAGATGTTCAGTTGATGAAACCCCAGGAGGGGTGCTGTCTCTGTCTTAGCCTCCGGATAGTGGGCCACCCCCACAGTCCCAGGCTTGGGCCTCCTACCAAGTGCAAAGCTGAGGCAAGAGCCAGGCTCCCAACGTTCACACTGTCCCCAAGGCGCACATGCAATGGCAGCCTCCCGGCCCAATCCAGGCCTAGGATGGAAGCATGAGGTCCTCAGTTGGGAAACAAAAGAAGAGGAGGAGGATAAGCCCTGGAGAAAGGGGCAAAGGACCCCCCCTCAGGTGGGTGTGAATAGGAGGAGGGCAGTGTCAGCCCCCAGGGATTCTGGGATGTACCTGTGGTAAGGTGAGGTGCTTCCAGACAGGGCAAAGTGGAAGAGTCACTTCTATTTCTCTCCTTTTGGACCTCCCTCGGTTTTTCTCAATCTAAATGCTCTGTGCTGTCCTGGTCAGTGTGCCCATCGCAGCCATCCACTCACCTCAGCCACCTGCTCCCTATTTGTGCCATCCGCAGGCTCTGGGAGGTCCTATGGCTAGGCAGGGCCCTTGTCTGCCAGGGAGCCCTCTGTGATGTTCGGAGACCTGCCTCGGCATCCATACGCCCTCCAGACACTCAGCAGAGGGGAAGGCAGAAAACAATAAATGCAAAGAAGCCTGGAGGCTGGAAAGAGCTCAGCATTGTGATTCAACAGAACAGAGGGCAGTGTGCCTGACGTGGGGTGAGCACAAAGGAGCGGTGAGTGAATTGAGAGGGCAAGGTGGGCAGGGCCAGTCCCGGGGGGACTTGGGGGCCATGATGAGTTTGAGCGTCACTGGTGCCGTAGTTCAGGGACAGGAGAGAAAGTGGTGATGGTGAAACAGGCCATCTGCAAAGGGTATGAGCACTCCCCAACAGTAACTGAGGACCAGGTCTGTGAAAGGGGGTTCTTCTTGCTCTGTCTGGATCTGAGGTTACAATAAGCGGCAAGAGACACATCAGCTGGCTTCCCATACAAAGAAATATTTTCTAATAGCAGAACTGTCCTCTGTCCCATGCCGGACGTGTGTGAGGTACCCAATGACTCTTTATGGAATGGAATGGGCTGCCTGGAGAAGCCAAATTCCCAGGCAGTGGAGGGATTCGAGCTGGAGTAGCGCTTGCTGGAGTCACAATGAATAAGACTTAAGCTTTAATTGAGGAGTGGGGCCACGAGACCGGTCAACCTCGTGAGTTATAAAGTTACCTTCAACCTGAAGTTTCCAAGACTCTCCAAGGTCCGAGTAACTTGGGAAGATCTCAAGCAACTTCAGGACTGATTTTCTTTTTTATTTGATTCAACAAAATATATCAATAGCATCCACTGTACAGGGCACCAGAACACATACACAAATTTGTGAATTTTCACGCCCCCCTCTGTCTTCTCTGCACCTGAAAATCTATGCCTGCATCAAGTTTGTCTCCACCCCATCCTGGGTCAGGAGCACCTCTCCGCTGAGCCAACCACTGTCTGCAGTGGTGCTGAGACTATCAGAAACACTGACAGATGAGAATCTCAGCCGCTTGGCAGCCCCACATCCCCTGACCTCACTTATTTCTAGCCACCTAGGAGCTCTTCTTCCTGGTGGTGGCCTTCCTCATCCTCTTTGCCATGTGAAGTAGCTGTCTCCACCTCCCATAGTTCTTTTTCCCGTGTCTTGTCTTTCCTGTATGTTCCTTTTCCTATGCCTCCCCAGGCAGCTGGGGAAAGTGGCTGGCTCAGGGTTTGACAGAAGGAAGACAAATAAATACTGTATTAATAAGAAAAAAATGTGAATTTTATTTTTCTGATAAGTGCTGAATGAACTGGCCTGTCTTGATGGACCTTCCCATTTCCACCTCCAGCTTAAGAGGTGTGACCATAAAATAATGTGACTGCTAAATTTATATATTTAAAGTGTGTCCTGAAAAAAAAACTGTCCCAAGGATGTTCATAACTGCATTGTTTATAATAGCAAAATACTAAAAATAACATAAATGTCTATCAATAAAAAAATTGGCCAAATAAACTACTGCAAATTCACAGAGTGAAATACAAATGAGGATAGTAAGAAGAATGACTGAAAACCTCCCATTAGAGAAAAAAGCTGGACCTGATAGCTTCCCTGGTGAATTCTATCAAACATTTCAGAATTTACACCAATCTTTTCCAATAATTTGAAAATAAGGGACTTCTTCCTAGCTCATTCTGTCATCCCATTGTTACCCTGATATCAAAACCAGACAAAGACACACACAATAAAATAAAATGATAAGCCGTATACATATTGCTATAAAAATTCTTAACAAAATACTAGTGAACCAAATTCTGCAGCATATTAAAGAAATTATAGCCCTAACCAGTTTGGCTCAGTGGATAGAGCATCAGCCTGAGGACTCAAGGGTCCCAGGTTTGATTCTGGTCAAGGGCATGTACCTTGGTTGCGGGCACATCCCGGTGGGGGTGTGCAAGAGGCAACTAATTAATGTCTCTCATAGATGTTCCTAACTCTCTATCCCTCTCCCTTCCTCTCTGTAAAAAATCAATAAAATATATATTAAAAAAAAAGAAATTATATAATATGATCAAGTGGGATATATTCCTGGAATGGAAGGATGGTTCAAAATATGAAAAATCAATTAGGATAATACACCACAATATTAGAATGCAGAAAAACCCCCAAATGATCAATTTCATTTACAGTAGCATCAAAAAGAATAAAATACTTTGGAAAAAATTTAATCAAACAGGTATAAGACTTGTACATTAAAAACTACAAACTGCCCTGACTGGTTTGGCTCAGTGGATAGAGCGTCGGCCTGCAGACTGAAAGGCCCCAGGTTCGATTCCAGTCAAGGGCATGTACCTTAGTTGTGGGCACATCACCAGCGGGAGGTGTGCAGGAGGCAGCTGATCAATGTTTCTCTCTCATCGATGTTTCTAACTCTTTATCCCTCTCCCTTCCTCTCTGTAAAAAAAAATCAATAAAATATTAAAAAAAACTACAAACCATTGCTGAAATAAATTAAAGAAGACAGAAATAAATGGAAAGGCATTCCGTATTCATTAAGGGAAGATTTAATATTGTTAAGCTATCAATACTGCTCAAAGTGATCTACAGATTCAGTATAATCCATGTCAAAGCCCACCAATGTTTTTTGAAGAAATAGAAAAATCTATCCTAAAACTCATATGGAATTTCAAGGGACCCTGAATAGCCAAAACATCTTGCAAAAGAACAAAGTTGGAGGATTCATACTTCCTGATTTCAAAACTCACTAGAAACACACAGTAATCAAAACAGTATGGTACTGGCGTAAGGACAGATATATAGATAGACCAATGAAATAGCATAGAGAGCCCTGAAATAAATCCTCACATATATGGCTAAATGATTCTCAACAGAGGTGTCCAGACCATTCAATGGAGAAAGACTGTCTTTTCCACAAATGCTAGAAAAATTGGATATTCTTTTGTGAAAGAATGAAGTTGGACCCTTACCTTTACATGACATACAAAAATTAACTCAAAATGGGTCAAAGATATAAAACTGTAAAGCTCTTAGAAGAAAACACAGGGGGTAACAGTCATGACATTGGATTTAGCAATGATTTTTTGAAGATGAAACCAAAAGCACAGGTGATAAAAAATAGATAAATTGGACTTCATCAAAATAAAAAACTTGTTCATCAAAGGATACTACCAACAGAATGAAAAGGCAACCCACAGAATGGGCCTCTTGCATTTTGTGATGAGTACATTAACCATCCAAATAAATTATTTTTCTTTTTAGTGTGTCCAATTCTAAGTGGTCTCTGGGAAGGCTAAACCTAACCCAGCGGCCCTGCTGCCGAAAGAGAGCGCTCCCTTTTCACCTGTCGTCCAAGCCTCGGAGTGTTGTTTTGCTGCCTCCATGGTAACAAATCCTCAGGAGTGAAACTTAACTTTGGAAACAGACCCAAGTGGTTCAGAGCTAAGTCTGGTAGAGATGTTGATTTTGACTAGAGAATATCTGGATTTATTTATTTTCTTATTTGCTTTCTGTCTCATTTCACAATTACACTGAGCTGTTGGAATAGTCAGAAGGGCAATTTCGTGTGTGTGTGTGTGTGTGTGTGTGTGTGTGTGTAAACTTTTTCCTTTGTTGTTTTACAAAGTGTCATGAACATCTCTTCCATGCATATGGGTGAAAATCCACTACTGATATAGAGCACTGTATAGTTGGATGAAAAGGCTCCTGGTCACAAGAATGACACTTGAAGCAAAGTGTCAGCTTAAGATGAAAACACATCACCCAGCAAATGCCCGCCAGAGAAAACAGGGTTGGAATATTCTTTTTTAAAAAATATAGTTTATTGATTTTTTACAGAGAGGAAGGGAGAGGGATAGAGAGTTAGAAACATCGATGCGAGAGAAACATCGATCAGCTGCCTCCTGCACACTCCCCATTGGAATGTGCCTACAACCGAGGTACATGCCCTTGACTGGAATCGAACCCAGGACCCTTGAGTTGCAGGTCAATGCTCTATCCACTGAGCCAAATCGGTGAGGGCGAGTTGGAATATTCTTACCAGAGAAATCAGAATTAAAGTCCAAGGGCTTTAAAGATATGGGATATCATGTAAGCCCCTTTGGCCCCTAAATTCATCCCGCACTCCCTTGACACCTGTTAGCCCCTTTGTAGGAATGGATCCTGTACATCTCTTTGCATCCAATGAAAACCATCCATTTTCTTTTTTTTCCTTAGCTCTTCCTGAGCCCTTGAGGTGTCTCCACATTTCCTCATCATCTTCTCACTGTCCAAATGCCTGTCCTATAAGTTCTCCTGATAGTCCTTGAGGGAATCATCTGTCCCGCTGACCGTTTTGGGTTTGATTTTTCTGGGGCACACAATCTTCAGCCGGGTGTTCCTCAGCAGCCCATAGCGGGCTCTCTGGCTCGGCCTGTGTTCTGACTTGCCCTCACCTGGTGCTTTCCCCTCACCTTCAGACTTGCTCTGCTTCTTTTGTCTCCCCTCATCATTTGGCTGTCCCTCATACTGGTGATTTTCCTCATGGTCTGGCTTCCCCTCCACTTCTGGCTTTTCTTCCTCATAGACTTTCCTTCATTTGGTGTATCTACATCATCTTCAGTCTTTCCCTCGCTTTCCAGCTTTCCTTCATTTTCACTGTAGAGTTTTTCTGGCTGAGATAGCCCTCCCTTTTCCTGTCCTGCAGGGATTCTGGATAGGTTCTTTTTCCTTTTCTAGCCTTGCAGAGTGCTGGGGACAGATATGCAGACCTGTGGACTCGGCCAGGCCTATACCTCCTTGTGCACGTGAAGCTGGCTCACCCCTCACCTGCTGGGACAGCCCAGGGGGTTGGTAGCACATGGGCAATAGGCGTGGACAGTGCAGGGTACAAGGGCAATTTCCTTATGTGGACTGGAAACTGTTTTCAGAGAGGAGCCCCACAAATGTTTTGTCATCGCCAGCATCGTGGAAATAGGTGTGCAGTTTCCTACAGTACATTAGTCAAGATTGTTCTGACTTCAAGTGACAGAAGCCAGCACCAAGTTCGTTAACTGAAAAATAGGAAAAGTTTATTGGCCTCAGAGCAAGGAAGGACACTGAGAGAGCACATGCAATTGCGTACGAGCTGCAGAACTGGGGCTTAGAATTTAGGATTCTCTCCAGGTGTCTTTGACTCTCCTTGCGTGTTGACCTCTCTTTCCTCTAGAAAGACCTTCCCAGCAGGTAGGAAACATGATTACCACAGGCTCCAATTTAGTAAACCCAGTTCCATCTATAAATCCCAGGGAAGATCTCTGATTGGCCCTGCTCAGATCCAGCACCACCCTTTGAGCCAATCACTATAGTAAGAGGGATGAAGTTCTAAGACTGACTGGGAGCTAAGTCACTTATCCACTCCTGGTGTGTGTGTGTGTGTGTGTGTGTGTGTGTGTGTGTGACATTTGTTACCAAAATAAGGAAAAGAGAAAGGAAGCTCACAGGCTACTTTGAATTACAACAAGGATAGTGTTGCCTGGAATATACTAAGAACCCACATGGTCTCCAAAATGCTCCAGAAGTCTAGAATCTAGTTTGGGAGACAAGACACAAAAATAATCAGAACTCAATAGCTTGCAGTAACTCCAAGAATGGATAAGAATAGCTGGAACTCCCCAACGACCTCATAAGCTTGTCTCTTGGGTAAAAATTAGACACATAATGTAAAAGGGCTTTGAAAAGACAGCAGTAACAAAGCGCTTTAAGATCACCTGGCACATTCACACCCACACTGGGGACAAAGCATCGGCTCTGGGGTCAGACTGCCTCAGCAGAGTGGCATAGGGTAGCTGCTACATACATTAAGGTATTATTATTATTTTTGCATATTGTTACCTGAGGCTCTTCAAACATGTATAGGGAAAACATGGCAAGGCTAGTATTCTCTGTCTATAATGAGGACACTGAGAAGTAAAGGACTTGTCTGCTAGTAATTAGTTCTGCTGGTGATGGCAGAGCTAGGGAAGGACCAGAACTCTATTTCCAGGATTTGCATTCCAAAAGGGTCAGGCCTAAGAGAGGCCTGTGGAGTGCCAGGTAGAGGTGTGGAGAGTCAGCAGTGTTCATGGAGAAGTGGGCATATCCTGTGGGGTCAGCCAGTGTCTTGCAGGTGGGCAAAACCTCTGCAGGGCTCCATTCCTCCTGGGGGCTTAAAACATTATGGGGGTGGGAAGTGAGTGGGGCTTAGCACCCCAAGCCTTCCTCCACCATCTGACACTCATGCCCCCTCCTCAGATACCTGGCCCCCACCCACAGAGCTTCTCTTCTGTGCGCTTGTTTACTGGACCCATGCATTCTCCTCTATAAATACCAGCTCTGGTATTTCGGGTTGGCAGCTGTTGCTGTCAGGGAGACGGCTGGGTTGACATGCGGCTCGTGACAAAACACAAACTCCTGGCGTGTGTGGGCGTGGGTGATGTGGGTAGGGGGTTGAGTCAGAGCCGGGTGGAGTGGACACAGGGGGCAGAAGCCAGGTGAAGTTGGTGGTGTGGGGGTGAGAGAGCACGTAGCCATTGGAAACTGAAAGCACACCAGACCACTCGGGGAAATCACCCTGTTGCTTATAAACTTGAAGCCATGTCCTTATCAGTAGGTGAGGAGGAAAAGGCCTACACTAGTCTAGGGGGAAACTGAGGCTCAGAGCTAGAGCCCAGGTGCCCATGGACAGCTCTGGCCATGATTGCTCTCTGGCCCTAGGGCATGCTCACACTCTCAGGCCTGCCTAGAGACCCTCCTCCTCTACTTAGGTCTGGCTGGTGGACTCCTGGTCTTTGCCTGCGCCCTCCCAAACCTCTGCCACTTCCAGAGAATCTTTGGGAAAATGGTGACTTGGTGCTTTTCTTGGGAACAGGCCTTGTCCTTTCAGGAAATGACCCAAAGTCTCACCTTGGAGCAAAAAGGAGACCCTCAAACTAAATGGAAGCCTCTCCCGGGCTCCCTTCCCTGACTACCCCAGTATGAGGCTGGCACCCAAAGGCTGAAGGGGCCTGCCTGGGGTTCCGGCGTGCTCGCTGCCCTGCTGAAGCTGTTGGCAGGCCGGCCCTCTTCTGCCCTCCTAGGTGGATCAGCCTCTCTCACACCCCTTATGAGCCCCCCGCAGGCCTCTTGCGGGGGAGCTGGGCTCCCCGCCCCCTCGCCAGTGGCCGCCCTTTCCTGGCAGGACAGCCGGATCCTGCAGCTGTCAGGGGAGGGGCGGCGGGGGCTGATGTCAGGAGGGATACAAATAGTGCCGGCTGCTGGGGGCCCGGTGTCCCCTGCCGAATCCACTCTCCAGCCGGCCGCCTGCCCGCCGCCTCCTCTAAGCCTCCCAGCCTCGCCCGCGCCGCCAAGATGAGCCAGGCCTACTCGTCCAGCCAGCGCGTGTCCTCCTACCGCCGCACCTTCGGCGGGGCCCCGGCCTTCTCGCTCGGCTCCCCGCTGAGCTCGCCCGTGTTCCCGCGCGCTGGCTTCGGCAGCAAGGGCTCCTCGAGCTCGATGACATCCCGCGTGTACCAGATGTCGCGCACGTCGGGCGGGGCGGGGGGCCTGGGCGGGCTGCGGGCCAGCCGGCTGGGGACGGCCCGCGCGCCCTCCTCCTCCTACGGCGCGGGCGAGCTGCTGGACTTCTCGCTGGCCGACGCCGTGAACCAGGAGTTCCTGGCCACGCGCACCAACGAGAAGGTGGAGCTGCAGGAGCTCAACGACCGCTTTGCCAACTACATCGAGAAGGTGCGCTTCCTGGAGCAGCAGAACGCCGCGCTCGCCGCCGAGGTGAACCGGCTCAAGGGCCGCGAGCCCACGCGCGTCGCCGAGATCTACGAGGAGGAGCTGCGCGAGCTGCGGCGCCAGGTGGAGGTGCTCAGCAACCAGCGCTCCCGCGTCGACCTGGAGCGCGACAACCTGCTGGACGACCTGCAGCGGCTCAAGGCCAAGTGAGAACCCGGTGCTCCCAGAAACCCCGTCCCACGGGCTGGGCGCCTTGCAGGGAGAAGGTCGTTTGCCCGTGTCCCCTGAGCGAGAGGGACTCCAGGTCTCCCTCCTGCGCTCCACTCTGCAAACGAGTTTTCTTGGAGACATCATGGGGCGGAAAGGGGAAACCTTGGAAGAGCCTGTAGACAGGCCCCTCACAAAGCATCTGAAGATGATGGGGTGATGTGGCTGGCGGGCAGGCAGGCAGGCAGATGGGCGGAGGGAGGAGGAGCCCAGCGTCAGTCAGAGGGAAAGGGGGTTTGATAGGAGAGGAGGAAATCTGGGGCCAGCCGGGCAGGGCAGGGGGCGGGAATCCAAGCGGTAGCTCTCAGCTCCTCCTGATGAGACCCCAAGGAGAAGGGGAGAGTGGGGATCTGGGCCCTGGGCCTTGCTGAGGCGGTGCCATTTCACGGGGAACAGATAATCTAGAGGAAAGGGGAGAGTGGGTGGGGGCCCTCAAGGAAGCAGGGAGGACCGGATGGTGGGCTCCACTGGGCTGCCAGTAGGGAAGGGCAACACTGTGAGCGAAAGCTCATGGGTCCTGCTTCTGACAGCCCAAGTGAGCAGAGTCGCCACTCTGCCACCCAGGTCACAAACATTAATCGAGCCCCTACATGGGCCAAGCTGGGGCTAGGAACCAGGGACATAGAGGTGGATAAAATAGACAGGCTTCCTAATCTCAGCGAGGTCGCAGTCTGATGGGGACATAGACTTCCAGGGTGTGGCTCTAAGGCAGAGATTGGGCCACTTCCTGTCCCCTCCCCCATTGGCGGGGCCTCTCCTGTTTCTACCCAGCAGCAAGACCTCCTTCCTCTGTTCTCAGCCCACTCTCTGGGCAGTCCTGGGCAGTTCTATCCCCACCAACTATCTTTCTTTCTGTCTGCCTGTTTGTCCCCACCAGACTGCAAGAGGAGATTCAACTGAAGGAAGAAGCAGAGAACAACTTGGCTGCCTTCCGATCGGTGAGCCCTCATGGATCACTGGGGAGCCTTACCCCTCTGGCCCCCGTGTGGCCCCTGGTTTGCCTGGGTGATCAGTGACCCTGTTCCTCTTGCTTGACCTCTCCCAGGATGTGGATGCCGCCACTCTAGCTCGAATTGACCTGGAGCGCAGGATCGAATCTCTCAATGAGGAAATTGCATTCCTTAAGAAAGTGCACGAAGAGGTACGCTCTGAGCCCTCCTCCTCAGGGTCCTTAGGAGTTGGTGAAAGCAGGTGGAAAGGGGGGACTGTGGTGCTGGGCTCTGGGAATGAGGGTGTGAGGGTGCCTGGTAGGGGACTGATGCCCAGATGCTCCCTGCAGGAGATCCGAGAGCTACAGGCTCAGCTTCAAGAACAGCAGGTCCATGTGGAGATGGACATGACCAAGCCGGACCTCACTGCTGCCCTCAGGGACATCCGGGCCCAGTATGAGACCATCGCAGCTAAGAACATCTCTGAAGCTGAGGAGTGGTACAAGTCAAAGGTAGGCGGCCTGACCCCTATGTCCCTCTCAATTCCAGCTTGGAAGTGTTTGCTGTGACTCCATCCATAGGGAGGAGGGTGATCCAGGGTCTCTATGCTCTCTTGCCCACCCCTACCTGCATCCTGCATCCTTTTCATGTCAGGGCCCCTCTCTGCCCTTAGGTGTCAGACCTGACCCAGGCAGCCAACAAGAACAATGATGCACTGCGCCAGGCCAAGCAGGAGATGATGGAATACCGGCACCAGATCCAGTCCTATACCTGTGAGATCGATGCTCTCAAAGGCACTGTGAGTTCCTGCCCACCTTGCCTGGTCCAGCCCTTCCTACCTGTAGCTCCCACCCTCACTCTGTGACTTTAGGCCCATCACATTTGAGGGGGCCTCTGTCCCCTCAAATCTACCACAGCAGTAAGAACAGGTGGATTGCCAGTTGGGCTCTCAGGAAATCATGAGGCTCCTATGTGGGGGTGCAGAGGCTGAACAGCAATGCTGTCCTTTTGTCAGTTCTATTGTCTGAGTTTCCACATAACACTTAATTTGAGTTCAGGGTTCCCTGGCTCAGAAGAGTTTGACAACTCCTGGGCTTGACCACCTGGAGTGTCTCCCAGCCCTGAGGCTGTCTTTCTCCCATCCTGAACCCAAGGGTCCTCCCACTTAAAACAGCCTGACCTTGACTTGGGCATCCCTTCCCTACAGAATGATTCCCTGATGAGGCAGATGCGGGAGCTGGAGGATCGCTTTGCTAGCGAGGCCAACGGCTACCAAGACAACATCGCTCGCTTAGAGGAAGAGATCCGTCACCTCAAGGATGAGATGGCCCGCCACCTCCGAGAATACCAAGACTTGCTTAATGTCAAGATGGCCCTGGACGTGGAGATCGCCACCTACCGGAAGCTGCTGGAGGGCGAGGAGAGCCGGTGAGGGGCAAGGCAGGGCTGGCAATGGGGTTCTGGGGGATGCTAGGGCCCCCGTTCCTGCCATGGTGGGGGCTCAGGATCACCTCAACAAGACCTGGAAACAATTTTATACAAGAGGCCGCCACTCCACTAATAGCAGAGAATTAACCAAGGCCTCCTGAGTAAAAGTAATTTAATTAATAGCTTTTATAAAAAGAGAAATATAACTACTCCCTCTTCTACCTTCAGAATTATGAACCAGCAGCATAAAACCATGTTCAGCAAACGGTAATAAAATATTACTGCCAGACAAGGGAGAGATGAGAGCAAAGTGGGGAATGATGAGGTAGGAAAGGGAGGGGCAGATAAAGACAGAGACAGGGAGAGACAAGCTAGATGAGAGGGTGCAGACTTGTACACTGAGGGCCCACATGTGCACACACACATAAATACACGTGCTCATAGGAAAAGACCAGAATGACAAGCTCGGACATGTCAATTCACCTCTAGACACAGAAAACAGCACACAATTGGAAGGGGACATGAGGTCACCTGCTGGGGTGGAGGAAATATCCTAATCTTTATTTAGACTTGCAGTTAGACACTGATCAAAACTCACTGTATTACTCTCTAAAAGTCTGTGCATTTCACTGTATGTAAACTTAACTTTAATTTAAAACAGGTCATTAACTCAAAAAATGATGTCCATTGATACTCATAAAAATGATACTACTGGAAGTTTTTAAAAATCAGCAGACATGTTTAGATGGAGACTTACACATTTTAGGTTGTGCAGAGTAACACCTATTATAATGACTTTAAAATATATATAATTGTTACTGATTTCAGAGAGGAAGGAAGCGGGAGAGAGAGATAGAAACATCAATGATGAGAGACAATCATTGATTGGTTTTCTCTTGCATGCCACCCACTGGGGATCAAGCCCGCAACCCAAGCATGCGCCCTTTCCCGAAATCGAACCCAGGACTCGTCAGTCTGCAGGCAACACCCTATCCACTATGCCAAACTAGCTAGGGCTATAATGACCTTTTAAGGTAGCTAAATGGCATTTCCTGGAACAAGGCCTCACAAGTGCATGGGCCAGAAGTTCCCGCCCTGGCTGGAGGGCACACACAATGGATGTCCCCCAGAGCTGCTATCCATACTTCCTGCCGTGTCAGAAGCAAGAAGGGAATCCTGGTGAACTGGACAGTGCAGCAGGATTGGGGGGTTGCCAGCAGGTCAGAGATGGAATGGGTGATCCCTCCTGAAGGGACAGTTCTTGGGACAGCTACAGTTGGCCTTTGACCCTATGTCCTGAGCAGTATAGCAGTGGGAGTGCTGGGGTCCCTGGGAGTGGGACAGCTGGGGATGGTGTTTAGAGAGGTCCAGGGCAAACTTGATAGGTGGTCACAGGTAAAGAGAGAGGGTCCTAACCCTTTGGGATTTGATCTCTCTCCTTTTAGGATCAACCTCCCTATCCAGACCTTCTCTGCCCTCAATTTTAGAGGTGAGTGTATGTTAGCAAGTGGAGGTTGGGGTGGTGAGGGGCAGGAATCCAGCATGGGCAGTGCTCGAGGCCAGCCAGGAGCGGAGGATGGAACTGTGGGGACAGGACTGGGGTTTGGAGAAGAGAAAGGGGGCTGCTGCCAGGAAGTAGGGGAGTGGTGGGGAGGGGGGTTAGGTAGAGGATCTTCTGACAAAGAGATCATTCTATTTTATTATCTCACTAGAGGCCCAGTGCACAGGATTCGTGCACTAGTGGGGGTGTGGCCTTCGGGGATCAGTCCTCGGTGGGAGTGCTGCTCCTCCTGGTCAGTGGAGCAGCTGCTCCCTGGTCCGGCATCTTCCGTGGAGCCATAGCACTCACCACTCCAGGGGACTGGTCAGGGTGGGCCCAGGGCAATAGCACTAAAGGATGGGAGCAGGGAGAGTAGGCCTCAGTTCCGCAGTGGTCATGAACCTGCCTCCCAACCTCCAGGGTCAGCTCTGCGAGCCCCGCAGTCTGTGGGCATCTGGAGGAGGTGGCAGGGTGAGAAGAGGAGGCGATTATCACAGCCCGGGTTCCTGCCCGTGGGCCAGGGGTTCGCAGCGGGAGCAACCGCTCATCTTGGTCAGCCTAGCGGCGCTCCCACTATGGTAGCACACTGACCACCAGGGGCAGCTCCTGTGTTGAGCATCTGCCCCCTGCTGGTCAGTGCTCGTCATAGTGACTGGTCGACTGGTCATTCTAGTCGTTCTGCCATTCGGTAGCTGAGCTTTCATTATGTAGGATGATATTGTGTTGACCATGTCCCCTGAACCTTCTGGAAATATTGAGCATCAGCAAACAGCTTCTATTTCCTGATATACCCAAACTCTGAAGGAACCAGGGTGTCCTTAGGGGCCTGGCAGCAGAAGCATCTAGGACCATACTCCTGGCTGTAAGGCACCAACCACCCATTGTCTGGCAAATTGCCAAGTGCCACCTCTCCTACCCCACCCTCTCTGCTGCTTGTTGAACACCTCCAGTTTGCTGGAACAAGATGTTGGATTCAGGTTTATAACAATGAAGCCAAACTGTCGCAAAGCCAAACAATGAGGAGAAGTAGCTGCGAGGGCATTGTGCCATTCTGCCATTAGCAATATGCAGATCGCAGGGCTTTCCAACCCTGGAGAACAAAAACACACTATAATGACACATTAGGAAAGGAAGTCGGAGTCCTTGGCAGCTATGCCTTTCCTAGATCAAACCTTTTATATCGTCAATGTTCATTTCCATCAGGGAAAAATACATTACAACGTTCATCACAGGCTGATTGCTTGCTAAGGAGATTGATAAACACCAAACTCTTAGTACCAAGGACCTAAACTTGACCCTTACTATAAAAATCAGAACTTCTCTTTTTAGTTAGTCGTTCATACAGATACCAAGTGTGAGCCTTGCATTTAAAACTGCTTCATGCTTTTTGAAATGAATAGTCCTGTGGCCACAATAGGGCAAGTATCATTGTTACCATTTCACAATGAAGAAACTGAGGCACAGAGAGCAAGTCACTGGCAACTAACACAATGAATCAGTGACGGACTCCTGTCTGTCTCTTTCATTAGGACATCAAGTTACTCATCCGGAGCCTTAAAGGGGGCTGGGTACCATGAGGTCCTCCAAGAGAGTATCCTGGGACTGGGTTTTGGGTTCTAACTGTCAGGGTACGAATTCATGCAGGGCTCTCCTGCAGCCCAAGGGTGGAGGAGAAGCAAGATGCTTGGGGGATGGAAGTGCTGGGTGGCCTGGGCCTCGGGGGTCCTGCCCTCCTGAACCAGTTCACATCTGGAGACATTTGTTGGTTCCTGATCTCTCAACCGTGGGACTAACCCTGCGGTCCACAGAGCCACTCACTGGGCTCAAGGACAAGTGATAAAAGTTCTGCTGAAAAAGTACCAGGTCCATATGGAAGGGGTGGGAGGCTTCTCTCCGCTCCGAGGGGCCAGGCGTGGACTCCCAGCCCCTGGAGCAGCCTGGTTTGGACTTGGTCAGGATGAGCATGTGAATGGATCTGTTACAGAAACAAGCCCTGAGCAAAGGGGTTCCGAAGTCCATACCAAGAAGACAGTGATGATCAAGACCATTGAGACTCGAGACGGGGAGGTGAGTCTGCCTGGTCCCCTTACTGGTGGGGGCCATGGAGTGTGTCTGGGGAGCTGTCAGCCAGGTGCTTTCTGCCAACTGTGCTTGTTTGGGTCCCTGTCTGAGGGGAGAGGGGGTCCTACCGTTCTGGAATGGGGGTTGGGCAGCTGGCCTGGGCTCCATTCTTCTGCCAGCACTGGATTGGACTGCGTTTCTCTTCTTCCCCAGGTTGTCAGTGAGGCCACACAACAGCAGCACGAGGTGCTCTAAAGCCAGAGACCCCTCTGCCACCAGAGACCGTCCTTGCCCCTGTCCTCACTGCCTTCTGAAGCCAGCCTCCTTCCATTGAAGGGCACCGCACCCAGCCACTGTCTCCCCTCACAGCCTCTGACCCTCGCTCACCGCCCCCCCCCCTCATGGTCCCCACAGGGGACATGGCCCATCCCTGCCTGGCACAGGGAGCCCCCAGCAGTGTGAGTCCTGGATGTTGGAAGTGAGTGAGCCTGGCTCTTGGCCGCCCATGGGTGTGCTGGGCAGGGCCTGAATGGAGCCAAGGCAGAGCAGTGACCCTGCCCCTCCCACCTCCGTGACCTCAGGCTCTACCTCTGGCTTTGGAGAGGGCCCCTCACCCCAGCAGGGTGTTGGGACCCATGGGGTGGACCTCTCCACTCCCTAGCCCAGGTCAGAGAAAAAAAGGGCCTCCTCAGTAAGCCAGGCAGGCAACTGGGGGACTAGTCCCTGTGGAGACTGGGGGGCACTAAATTAGCCCCATAGTCCCTTATGTTCCCAGGGTAGGCTTAGCAAGCAGGGGCTGCAAGAGGGAACCCCCGAAGGTGCCAGATGTGGGAGCAGGAGATTCAGAAGGAGTGAGGGTGGGCGAGATGCTGAGAGGAAAGGAGAGGACAGAGGCAGATGGGTCTCAGGCAAGGTGGCAAGGCGCCCACCTCCCCGCGCCTGCCCCTCCCACACTGCAGGGGCCGGACAGAAACAATAAAAAGAGAAGCACAAGCCTAGCTCGTCCCTGTTGTTTTGACTGCCAGGTCTCCTCTAGGAGCCCCTGGGCAAACTGCTTCTAGTGTTGGACTGTGCTGCCTTCCTGCCCAGCCAGACTGTCCCCCAGGGCCTGTCACCTCTTCTGCTCCCAGAGCCTCCCTGCCTCGTTGTTTGTGTGTAACATATGGGGGCGGGAACTGGACGGAGCATTTGTTGGGGACCACAAATACCTCCAATTCTGGGACTGCCTCCCTTGGGCCTCTTACCGGCTTCAGATCATCAGGGCCCAGGATACCACTGCTGCTCTTTTTGAAGGTCACCACGGTTCCCCCCAGGCTGGCTCTGAAGTAGGGCTCCTCCCCAGTTCCTTCCCCACAGAAACTCACACCTTTCCATGACACCTGCCCGAGCCCCTTTATGCACAAAGGCCAATTCGGGGAAAGCAACCACGTTAAGGAAAATGAAAAGCTTTATCTTGTTCTTGGAGAAGAAGACCCAATACTCTAAAGCTGTCCATTCATCCTCCATTCACTTATTTTAATGCAGTGCTATCTCAATTAAAACACTAAAAGGAAATTTGGGGAGAATTTGGGAAGATGGGAGAGGAACATAGGACATATGAAAAGAAAATTAGGAAGTTGTGGAATAAAACATTTACACTGATGGGTAGCACAGGGGCAGTTGGGCAGCCACCGGGGACAGGATGAAGGCTGTCACTCTTCATTCCTTCCAAAAAATAAATTCCAGGTGGATCAATGATTTAGGAAGCTCGATGGAACCATGTGGGTCTCGGCCTTCCTGACACGCCTCACGAATGGAGAGATTAGGCTTTAGGGATGGGAAGAGGGTAGAGATCACAAACAATGAATGCAGATGGTCTGTAGGGGAAAGAAATCTAATGGGGTTTTAGTCTTAAGCTGCCTAGTCTGATGTTCTTAAGTGTTTTTTTCCAGAAACTTCCAAAAGCCTTTCTGGTGTCTTTCTCCCTTCTTTGGGTGCACTCCTCCCTCACAACTTGCTCCTTCCCCTCTGGGCTGTGTAGTGTCTCCCTCTACGAAGGCCCTTTCCCCCCCCCCCTTTTTTAAATGTATTTTTACTGATTTCATAGAGGCAGGGGGAGGGAGAAAGAGACAGAAACATCAATGATGAGAGAGAAGTATTGATCAGTTGCCTCCTACACACCCTCTCCTGGGGATTGAGCCTGCAACCCAGGCATGAGCCCTTGATGGGGATCGAACCCGAAACCTTCAGTCCGAAGGCAGACGCTCTATCCACTTAGCCAAACCAGCTAATGCTTTCTTTTTTTTCTTTTCTTTTTTCAATCTTCACCTGAGGACATGCTAGAAAGAGGAAGGGAGGGAGAGAGAGAGAGATTAACATCTACGTGGGAGAGAAACATTGATCAGTTGCCTTTCATACTCTCCCCAGCCAGAGATGGAATTAACAACCTGGGTATGTGCCTTGATTGGAATCAAACCAGCAACCTTGCAGTGTACATGGTTTCTTGGTGTTTCTTCACCTTTGCGCTAGGAACATCTGGTGCTGCACCCTGGTAGCCACCCTCGGCCACTGTCCACTATTACTCATGGTCACTGCTTTCCCCCAGTGCTCCAATGGGGTGAACCCTGCAGGCCCCAGAATTACTGGTATCAACCTGTAGCAGAGCTCCAAGTGAAATTAGAAATGGCATTTCTAGAGTCTTCACGCTGGAATAGAGGAGGAGGAATCTTATGAGGGCTCTTATCCTTGGGCCTGCTGAGGACCCTGGAATCTAAGCTAGTCTCTGTGAGAGAAACACCTGGGGGAGACTGGGCCCCGGTGGATAAAACGTGATGTATCTGTGAGTACTTTCTGGAGCCTCTAGGTTCCTTCTTCCCCTTGAATGAGTTATGTGCGTTCATCTACCCCTCAAAGCACAAAGGGCCACATAGGTTAGGGAAGGTCTGAGAGGCAGCCCCATCATCCAAAGAAAAGCTTAGATGTGGACTAGTCACCATGGTGGAGGGAGAGTAGGAATCCTAGACTCAGAGTCAGACCTCAAAGGCAACGATCCCCACACTGATGAAATCTCTCCCCAGCCTTGCTGCAATGCTTTGATGAGCAATCACTGAGCTCTGCTTGGAAATCTCTGTCAGAGAACTCTCTGCCTCCATGGTGGCCCCTTCCAGCTGGAACAGCTCTGCATACATCCTCAGCACACACCTGTGTCCTGTGATGACCACACACTTGTCTTCAGAGAAGAGAGGAGACCCTGATCCACCCTGTGTCCCACAGTAGGGACACATTCTCTGAGCAGAGTCTTCTTGGGACTAGCAATTCTGGTTCTGAGCCCTTGGCTTTGTCTGCTTCCTTGGGAGCTGGACAGTGACCCAAGGAAGTTAGGGGTTGGGGAGACAAGTGCGGTACCACTAGAGAATGGACAAAAATAAACCAAAGAAGAGCTGGGTCTCATGCTGGGGCACTTGGCATCTTCTTGAAGACTCTGAACACTGCCCTAACCTGTTTGGCTCAGTGGATAGAGCATCAGCCTGCGGACTGAAAGGTCCTGGGTTCGATTCCAGTCAAGGGCATATACCTAGTTTGCGGGCACATCCCTAGTAGGACGCAGCTGATCGATGTTTCTAACTCTCTATTCCTCTCTCTTCCTCTCTGTAAAAAGTCAATAAAATATATTTTAAAAAAAAACACAAACAAAAAACAACAAAAACCTCTGAACACTGAGAAATAAGAGGGCTCACAGAAGACTGACCGCTTCCTACTAGAGCCATGGGACCAGTTCCAGACCAACTGGAGGAGTAGGAGGGACTGTGAAGGCAAATGTATCCCTCAGCCAGGAACTGAGGCCTCAGTGGGCACTCTCTGTCCCTGTCAGTCCACTCTGGCTACCCTCCCAGCCTCTTGAGACAATGCATCACACCCCATTCACCGCTTTCTCGTCCTCCTCTCACCACAAGCTTGCCCTGGACACATATGCAAATACATCAGTGACCTTTCATTCAACACCTAACGCATCAGCTACCCAAGGGCAAGGTTTTTATTCACTAACTGTATCCTTGGTGCCCATAAGAGTGCTTGGTCCATAGAAGGTACTCATTAAATATTTAAGTACTTGTTGAATGAATACCCACTGGGCACTTTTATTGCTTTTCTCTAAATTAAATATTTATCAGAAAGGCCCATGGCCCTCACTTCATTCACTGATTCAACCAACATTTACCGAGCTTTTACCATATTCCAGGCACGAGGTGTATCATTATGAGTAAGAGGAAGCTCCCCACTGCCCAGAGAGGTGGGGTGAACTGCCCATATCTGTATCAGAGGAGAACCCGGCCCTAGGTTCCTTGGCCTCCAGAGCCCAGATCTCTTTCCATGACACCATAGGCTTGTGATTGCTAGTCAGAGCAGACTGGCAGCACACACCCAGCCCGGCGCCAGCCGCGGGGCACTGTGGGGCCCATTCTGGGGGACAGATGAGCACCTTGCAGACAGCTGCTCTGGGTGACAGGCCTGGCCAGTATGATGGCTTCTTGCTGTCACAGCTAGTGCAGACTCCTCCAGGAGAGGGCGCCAGCGACTGGAAAAGGTCAGTGCCTTCCCCGCCCAAGCCCACACACTTCTGCTTGTGCATCAATGCATGCCCATATTGTGAATATTCGAACTAGAGACACACAAGCCATGTTCCAGGCGCTGTGCCAGACCCTTTTAAAATATTTAATATTCATGTTAATATTTAATATAATAATTTAAAACCATCACAACAAAGTAAGTCAGATCATGTGATTCCTCGGCTCAAAATTCTCTGAGATGACTTTCCGGTTCACTGGGAATAAAAGTGCAACGGCCTACAAGATGCTAGGCTGTCTGACCTCATGTCTCTGTCCAGCCCCACTCGTCTCCTGGCTCCTCTTGGAGGCCACCACTGCCTGAGCAGTCCTACCTGGACATTTGTGCCATTTGCTTCCTCACCCAGCAAAGCTCTAACCACCCTACCACATTCCTATCTCCATACCCTGTTCCATTTTTTCCCCACAGCATTTATCTTCTTCTAAAAATCTTTATTATCTACAATAATAAAAGCATAATATGCTAACTAGACTGGACAGTGCTGTGGCTATGAAGGAAGCCCGGGTCCTGGGTGCCAAAGGGAAGCCAGTGCTGACAGCCAGGGGAAGGAAGGCTTACCCTTGTATGAATTTCATGCATCAGGCCTCTAGTTTCTTTATAAAGAAGAAATAAGCAACAAATATAAGCAACACAAGGGCAGGAATCCTTGTCTGCTTTGTTCCCTGCTATAGTCCTAGTGCCTAGAACTGTGCCAGGCACATAGCAAGAAGTCAAGAATTTGTTGAATGAATGAACAAACCCTGAGTTGGATCATCCCCATTTTATAGATGAGGAAACTGGAGCTTAGAGATGTCAAGATCACACAGTTCATGATTCAACCAACCAACCAACCAACCAACCAACCAGCAAACATTTACAGACCATCTACTGCATTCTACACAAATCATTGAAGCACAGTGCTAAGTGGCTTTGGGTTATTGGTTTTTAAAAACAGTCTCTACTCCTTTGTTCTTGATGTTCCATGGGCTTGCAATGTCTTGCCTCTACATTTTAACAATTCAATTTACAGTTAAAAATTCAATTTATCATTAGTGGTTGCCTGGGGCTGGTGCAGAGGTCATTTTATTTTTACAACAAAGGGGATGCTCAGGCAAATATTTAGGATGATCAGACTGTTTTGTAAGGCCCTGGGGTAATGGATACATGATTCTCTGCTTTTTTCCAAAACCCGAGAACTGCACAGTACAAAGAGTAAGCTTTAATGTATGCTAACAACAAAATTTTCATTCCTCAAGGATTTTAATCTCTATGGACAAAATCCACTATTTAAATTGTTTCTTCTTTTCCCTCTCCATGAACACACACACACAAGCATACTTTGACTTTGGTCTCCCAGAATGAAGATGCGGGATAAGGGGGCGACATTGAGAGTACTTTTCTCCATCTGCAAATGACTCAGGGCTCCTCCTGTGGCTCCTCTCTGCCTTCCCAGGCTTATCCCTTGGGGCTGAAGGTCAGATCTGGGCCCCTCACCTGGACTTTAAAAAAATATTTTTTATTTTGAGGTCATTGTAAATTCACATGTGGTTACAACACAAAAAAACAATAGAGAGATAACCTGTATGCCATTCATCTGGTTTTCCCCAATGGTAACATCTTGCACAACTACAATACATTATCAGAACCAGAAAATTGCCATTGATATAGTTCACCCACCTTCTTCAGATTTTACCAGGTTTATATATATATGATTTGTGTGTATGTGTGAATGTACATGCACACATGTGCATGCATTTAGTTCTATGTAATTTTATCATGTGTAGACCCATGTGATCACCACCACAGTCAAGATATAAAACTGTTCCAGCACAAAAGTCTCAGTTGGACTTTTAAAAGCAGTTATGGCTCCTGACCGGTTTGGCTCAGTGGGTAGAGCATTGGCCTGTGGATTGAAGGGTCCTAGGTTCGATTCCAGTCAAAGGCCATGTACCTTGGTTGTGTGCACATCCCCAGTGGGGAGTGTGTAGGAGGCAGCTGATAGATGTTTCTCTCTCATTGATGTTTCTAACTGTCTATCCCTTTCCCTTCCTCTCTGTAAAAAATCAACAAAATATATTAAAAACAAACAAACAACTAACTAACTAAATAAAAGCAGTTATGTCCTGCCCTGGCCAGTGTGGCTTGGTTTGATGGGCATTGTCCAGTGCACCAAGAGGTTGCAAGTTCGATTCCTGGTTGGGGGCATGTGGATTTTGGGCTGGATCTCAGGTAGGGGGTGTGTAGGAGTCAGGCAATTGACCTCTTTATTTCCTTCTCCCTTCCTCTCTCTCTAAAAAGAAATAAAAAATATTTTAAAAAGAATTTGCCAGCAGGCATTTTAAAACAATAAATAAATAAAACATAAAGTGGTTATGTCCTATCTTGATGTTTTTCAAAGTGCAACCCTTAGATGCATCGGTCACCTGGGACACGAGTTAAACGTGCAGACTCCCAGCCCTTCCCAGCACCGCCTACTGAACCCCAAATCTCTGGGGGTGGAGCTTGATTCTCTATACTTTTTACAGGAGCCTATTTTGAGAACCACTGCTCTAACTGGCTTCCAATTCTCTCACCTCCAATCCACCCTCCACACTGTGGATTCTTCTATAACACAGCTCTGTCCATGTTATCCTGCTGCTTAGTACCCTGCAGTGGCACCCAACTGTCATCAGGAAACTGACTTTGCCAAGAAAAGCTCCCTGGGTCAGGCCCCACTTCCCACCTCCACCCCCCTCCACCCTACGCCCCCACCCCACGCTGCCGCAGTTCAGTCCTTCCAAACTCCTCTGCTTCCTAGAACACGTCACCTACTTTCATCATGTTCTGATTTCAGCCATGCTGTTCCTTCCACTTAGAATGTCCTTTCCTCTCCTCTCTGCCTATTGCAAACCTGTTCCACTACCCATTCTTACAGATGAGGACTTGCAGGGTGAGAGAGGCTTGATGTCACCCAGCAGGCACAGGCAGGACCCGCTGGGAGCCAGAATCCACCCCACTCCCTGCTCCTGGTCTTGCTGTTTACCACAGGCTCATGGAGGCTGCGAGGCCTCTGGTCCCTCTTCTCTGGCTGTCTGCTTCCCTTCGCGGGGCCTTCCTTCCAATCTGCCGCACAGACACTTCACCAAAGACCTCCTGTCCTTCTCCCAGCTGGGAATCTGGGGCCTGCGGGGAGGGAGGAAGGGAAATGGGATCGAGCCCAAGGGTAACCCGACTCCTAGGTAGTGGGCTTGGGCGCAGACACACCATGGGGGAGGGGGCTGGAACTCGGTTAAACTTGGTGTGGGTCTGGGGGCACCTGGAGAGAGGGAAGGAGCAGAGTGGAGTCCAAGTCCCCTCCTCTATTGCCCCCTCCCTCCACAGCTCCCTCGAAACTGGAGCCGGGGGCCCTAAAAATAGCCCCCGAGGAGCAATTGCCAGCAGGCCGCCCTGGTGACCTTCTGGGTAGCGCAGGCTGAAGGCGGGCGGGCAGCAGAAAGGCAGGGCGCCGGCCCCCCAGGACTCATCTTCCAAGCACCATCTCCCGGGCGCCCCGGTGGCCGTCGGTTCCAGTACCCCCTCAGCCCAGCTCGCCGAGGCCATGCAGAAATCGCGGGGCCTGCGAGGCGAGGAGGCGAGCACCAGGGCACCCCCCAGCCCGGGGGTGCCTCCGAAGAGGGCCAAAGTGGGGGCCGGCGGCGGAGGGGCCGGTGCCGGCGGAGGGCTCGCGGCCGGGGCACCAGTCTTCCTTCGGCCCTTGAAGGACGCCGCAGTGTTTGTGGGCTGCGACGTGCGGCTGCGGGTGGTGGTGAGCGGAGCGCCCCAGCCCAGCCTCAGCTGGTTCCGAGATGGGCAGCTCCTGCCTCCGCCAGCCCCGGAGCCCAGCTGCTTGTGGCTGCGGAACTGCGGGGCTCAGGATGCCGGCAAGTACAGCTGCAGGGCCCAGAACGAGCGGGGCCAGGCCTGCTGCGAGGCCGTGGTCACAGTGCTGGAGGTCGGAGGTAATGGGGAGGTAGGGGCTGGGTGGGTGATCAGAGGTAGAGGACTGCCAGGGCCACGTGCATTCATCCAGACTTCTTCCCAGGTGCTTTGGCGTCTCAGCTGCACTGACCCAGAAGTGCCCACCACAAGGAAAGTGCAGGGAAAGGGGTGTCAAGGTAGAGAAGCTCCTCTCAGGAAGGTCAGAGGTCATGGGTCAGTAGTGGGTAAGCAAAGCCCCAGCCCCACTCAGGTCTCTCTGGGGATTCCACAGTGGACACCCTCTTAGTTTCCCAGTAGTGAGAGGCCACCTGCAGAAAATCATCTTCATCAGCTCAGTAACTTAGCCTTGAGACTCCTGACAGGTGTGCGCACCCCTGGTCCAACTGCAATGTTGAGGGGATGGAGCAGAGCTCCTAGCAGCCTGTTGCTGGGGGAGGTTGAGTGGGTGGATGAGAATGAATAAATGGGGTCCAGGGCAATAGGAAATAGGTCTGGGGGCTCCCAGGCATGTATGGAGGTGTGTGCCTGAGAACCTACATGTCAGCATGCGCTTGTGTGCATATGTGTAGGGGTTGTGGGGCTGTGGAGGGGTCTGGTGGAACAAGCAGATGAGGGACAGAGGTTTGTGGGGATGGTGTAGAAAGCCCATGGGCTGGACACATCTAGCGGAGGTTTGGAGAGCATGGAGAGGGAATGCTTAGCGGTGCCCGGGGACCTGCCCATCTTGTGTAGAGTGCTAGTCTTGTGTGTGAAGGGACCAATGATGGTCCCAGGCAGGAGAGTGTCTGAGGCTGGGCTTGGTGATCAGGGTCCTGTGGGTGTGTGTGCCTGACCAGGGCCCATTCTCCTTAGGTCCTCTTTGGGGCTTCCTTTTTGACCTTCTCTAGGCCAAAGGCAGAGCCTTAAGCTAACTGAGCCTTAAGAAACAGAATTCTGAGGAAGTAGGCTGCAGTTAGGGGAGATGGCAATGAGCTTGGCGGGGGGGTCACTGAGTCTGGGCAGTTTCAAGAGGGAATTCTCACTCCGGCTGGCTGGTGTCATGTAGGGTACATCCTTGGGGGCTGAGGAGGAGACATAGGGATGAAGTGCCTTAGTAGCCGGGCGGGGGGGGGGGGGGAAGGTGCAGCCATGGCAAGAGATGGAGCAAGGGCTCACCCCCCCTCTGTCAGCATCTTCTCTTTCCCTAGCTGCACCCTGCCCACCCTCCTACAGTCTTCAGTGACTGGTTCCTTGGAGTTTCCTGTGGCCAAGTGTGAGGCAGAGAGGGCCAAGGCTAGCTTCTCTTGATTGGCCTTGAACTTGGCCTGGTACAGGCTTTCCCAGTCTGGAGTTAGAGAATGGGGCTCATCCTGACAGAGCTTTGAGCTGGGGAAGGATCAGACCCCTTGGGTATCTTAGCTCTGGTACCCTAAGGGGATTGGAAACAGAACATAAATCGAAGGGCATGATAAATAGAGTGATGAGAGTGCAGCTCAGGGAAAGGACGTACTGAGGAGCATGGTGGTCACAAAGTTTGTTTAGAGCTGGAAAGAACCACAAGGAACTGAAGCTCCAGACGCCTCCTTTTACAGGTGAGGACACTGTGGTCCAGAGCTCAGGGAGATCTGCCCAGAGACATACAGCTGATTATGGCCACCCTGAACTAAGAACCCAGGTTTTCTCTCTGGAAGCTTTTTACTGCTCCAGGAGTTCTAGAGGAGGGACACAGTAAGCGAGGGCAGTTGTCCATTGTATAGAGAGTAGCTCAGGCCTGGTCTTGAAGATGAGAGCCTCCTAGCCTTCCCTAGTCCCCCAAAGTAGGCAGAGTAATAGGGTACTAGAGCCCCTTTCTTTGGGGTAGGATTGTCTTCTCAACCCCTCTGTCATCTGGGTGGCATGGCCAGCGGACTGAGCCTTGGCTGGCATATCTAGACGGAGGCCAGGGGGATGGTCTCCAGGCTGTTCTGTAGGAACAGCATGTGGGAGAGGAAAGGACCCTGGGGGCAGTGGCACTGGACTTGGGGCCTTTAGACAGTCATGTTAACAGGAAGAGGGTTGGGCTGTAGCAAGTCACATTTGAGAATGTTTCCCACCTGTGAAACCTTTAGCCCAAGAGCAGCTTTATAATTCATATTGATTGGTAATAATTTTTAGTAACAACTTATGATGTATGAATAGCTACTATGCTACTGTGTGGCAGGCAATATGCTGTCATATCCGTTGACATATCATTTAAGTCCCACGTAGCCCTGGGGAAACTGAGGCACAGAGGGATTAAATGATATGAACTGCTGTACAGATAGCAGGTGGCAGAGCAGGGATGAAAGCCTTGATTTATTCCACTGTGAAGAAGAACCACACATTTAACGACTACGCCCCCCCCACATGATTTGGGGGCGGGAGGGGCTTTGCTTTGGTGATGTTGGGGGCTGACTAGGTGAGTCTGGCTTCTTTCTCTTCCCATTGCTTGCCTCACTCCCACCAGTCCCTGCCCGATGGTAAGTTCTGGTCAGGGGCAGCTGGGCAAGCAGCTCAGCATTGTTCAGACTTATTCATGGAAAACGTTCTTATGAAGTCCTCAGTGTGAAGACCTCAGGGACAGCGAGGAAGCCCAGCTAGGACCTGGATGCAGAGGGAAGGAGGCGGTTTCCTGGCTGGAACTGTTGTTTCGCTCAGCAAGGTGGGGTTGATGCAAGAGGCGGTTCCTGGCCCTTCTGAAGCCTGAGCTGTTAGCTTAAGAATGGAGGGACATCGCATGGCTTTTGGAGGCTGGGCCCTTGAGAAGACAAGTGAACTGAAGGATGGAAAGTTTGAACGATGGGAAACAGAAGGTTGGGATTTAGGGCCTAGGAATGAGGAAATATAGAGTCCTTAACATGTGTAAAGCATCTTATCTCATTTCATTTTTTAATTCCTTAGCCCAGGTTATAGTTATATTACACATAGGAGAAAACAGGTTTCTAGAGGGAATTTACCCAAGGTCACATGACTAGTAAGGTGGCAGAGCCAGATCTGAAAGCGAGGTCCCTGGGTCTAGGTCCACATTTCCGGTCCTCAGAAAGAGAATCTTGGGAAGACTGAAGCAAGGATCTGTCATCATAACCATCCTCCTGTCAATATCCCAAAGTCATCTCCTGGCCCATCTCCAAGACAGGCAGGCAGTCTTCTCCTTCGAAATCTCAGGTTCCCATCTGCATGTGCAAATCAAGTGACCAGAGTAAGTGCCACCCTCAAAGCTTGAGGCATGTGGCTGGAAGGGAAAGCCTGCACTCATGGGCGGGGGTAAGGAGGATCTGATGATGCTCACCGTGCAGCTGGAAGTTTCATAGCCAGAAAACCAGTGTCAGTCGAAGGGCCATCAACAGATGGTCATGAACAATGCAGGAGGTGGGGGATTTGAAAGCATGGAAAGGAGAGGTTAGGACAGGGAAAAGGGGCCCGTTTATTTATTTTATTTTATTTTTTTAATATATTTTATTGATTTTTTTACAGAGAGGAAGGGAGAGAGAGAGAGAGAGCTAGAAACATCGATGAGAGAGAAACATTGATCAGCTGCCTCCTGCACACCTCCTACTGGGGATGTGCTCGCAACCAAGGCACATGCCCTTGACCAGAATCGAACCTGGGATCCTTAAGTCAGCAGGCCGACGCTCTATCCACTGAGCCAAACCGGGTAGGGCTATTTATTTTATTTTTTAAAAAATATATTTTATTGATTTTTTACAGAGAAAAAGGGAGAGGGATAGAGAGAGAGAAACATTGATGAGAGAGAAACATCAATCAGCTGCCTCCTGCACACTCCCCACTGGGCATGTGCCCGCACCAAGGTACATACCCTTGACAGGAATCAAACCTGGGACCCTTGAGTCCACAGGCCGGCACTCTATCCACTGAGCCAAACCGGTTAGGGTTTATTGTATTTTAAAAATATTTTTTAAAAATTGATTTCAGAGAGAGGAAGGGAGTGGGATACAGAGCTAGAAACACCAATGATGAGAATCATTGATTGGCTGCCTCCTGTACACCCCCCATTGCAGATCGAGCCCACACCCTGAGCATGTGTCCTGACCAAGAATTGAAACATAACCTTCTGGTTCATAGGTCCGTGTTAAATCACTGAGCCACATGAGTCAGGTGAGAATGCCCCTCAGGTTAGACAGGAAAGGTGGGGGATACACCAGAGCCTGCATTGAGGTATATTCTGCAGCTGTCATCTTTTTCATCTGGAATTTGGAATGTCTGGATAAAAAGACAGGAGGGAATGAGTATGGAGTTGGGGATAGGTATGGAGAGTCTCCATCCATTCGTGCCAGGTCCTAATCAGGAGAGGAGGAGGGACCAGAGAGGAACTACAGGAGGAAAGAAAGAAAAGAGCAGAGAGACCTGGAAACCAGCCTGAAGCAAGGCAGGTCCTCCCAAGCAGATCCTGAGTGGAATGTGAGATGGTAACTTCTCCAGCCATTTCTTACAAAAGGTATGGGTCAGGACAGAGAAGGGAGGAAGGCTGGATGAATGAGCTGCTGCAGGAAGATTTACTATCCCCATCCCTACCTCCTCTTGTCCTCTGCACTTCCAGCTCTGCCATCCGCTCCTATGTTTATCAGGTAGCTACTGTATTAGTCACTGTTCTCAGGATTCATGAGTGTGGGGAGGGGGTAAAGCCCCAAACTCCTCTCCTCCTAGAGATGACACAACATTCAGTAAATGAAAAATTAAATAGCATGCTAGAAATACAGAGCTCATAAAGGTTTCAAGCTCAGAGTAAGTGAAAGAAGGGAGAGGAGAAACTGAATCTAGGCATGAAAGAGAGGAAGCAAAGAGGAGGGCAGTGAGGCAGGGCATGATGACAGGGGTTTTCTCTGGTAGAGGAAATGCTGGCAGTGCAGAAATCAGAAGTCTGGGTTTGGGAAATGACAGGGGGGTGCAGCAGTGCAGCCATGGAGGAAAAATGGGGCAATATTGGATCCAGCCTGCAAGCATGCCCCAGGTCAGCCGTGCGGGGTTGAACAGAGCAGGCCCAGAGCAGGAACACAGAATCCCACAGGCCTCTGCTCAGCCCAGCTGTCCCGTCACTCATGCCCGTTGCCCATTGGTTATTTTTGCTATGGAATGTGCCAGCCCCTCGGATTCTCCTGGAGATCAGGGGCTCAAGTTACTCCCTCTCCTCACTCAGCTCCCCCATCTGTGAGTGGGTGTGTTTGGGGGTGGCAGGGAAAGGGCCTGTGGGCAGTCAGGGTCCTCTGGCTGGAAATGATATAGACACACATGTGTACCCTCTCAGCACACGTCCCTGTGCATGTGTCTGCATGTAGAACATTTGCCTCTGGGTATCTGGGAAACTGGACCACATATACCCAGAATGCACCAGACATGACTGTAAAGTAAAGGGGCCACAAATAACTTCAGGGGCCAAGTGGAAACTGATCATGAGCAAGGTCCTGTTGTCAGCGGCTGAACTTGAGCATGCTTGCCCCCCCTAAAATATGTACTGTGCAGGCTGAACAAAACTCATCTGTTGGCTCTGTATTTATTTTGGACCCATACTTTCAGGGAAAAAAAGTTAGGGAACCTACTGACCAATCAGTGTGTGAGTCTTTATGGCATAGTGGTCACTAATTCCATCACAGTGTCTGATTAGAATCCCGATTCTACCAATTATTGGCTATGTGACCTTGGGCAAGTAACCTCACTGTGCCTCAGTCTTTCGCTTGTTGTGAGGATTTAATGAATTTATTCATAGAAAGTGCTTAACATGCTAAGGTGCATACTAAGCATACAATAAGTGTTGATGATAATGACTCTGTAGTCACATCTCAGAAACCAGGACTGGCACTACTTGTGTATGCTGGGATGGAAGTTTAGATCTGGGGGACTCGTGGAGATACACAACCTGTGTGGCTTTGGCCAAGTGATAGGACTTTTCTGAGCCTTAGTCTTGTAGGCTAAATGAAGCCAATTAACGCTCATAAAGATTTCGGGCTCGTAGGGGTTGTCATGAATGAGGTAGCGTTTATAAAGTGTCTGGCACTTAGTAGATGGTTAAGAAAGTTACAGTAATTGGGTGGAATGTGGAGTTTGGTGTAGGCAGAGTGTGCATAATGCTATGGGAGAACAAAGAAAGTTTGGTACGCTCACCTGTGAGTGAGAAGATGGGTTTTATTTGTGAATAACAGGAGAGCCTCTTGGCATCTTAGCGTGCGTGTGTGTGTGTGTGTGTGTGTGTGTGTGTGTACAGAGCACCTACCATCAAGAAACTCAAGAGCCTTCTCTGGGCTTTCCTGAGAAGCCCGGGAGTGTTTATGGTCTGGGGCCATGTCAGCACGTAGCCCCCAGCCACGAGGAGCCTTTTCCTGTGTACGACCTAGGCGCCCTCTCCCAGCGCTGTGGCCTGCAGCATTCCCGGTCACAAGCGAGTTGGGTACCGCCTGGCACAGGTTCTGTGCGCATGTTTGTAGAGTGAGCAAGTCGAGATGCGCTGACCTTCCGGAGCCGTCCCGCGGGAAGCGGAAGGAGGTGGCGTGGAGGTTGCGTAGGGCTGCCAATGAGAGCGTGGCCTGATCTCTCGTGGGGGCCACCGCATCCCTTTCTGTGCCTCAGTTTCCCCATGTGTCCAGGGCCTGGGAAGCAGATGCGGGATGGGGGTGCGGGAACGCAGGTGATAGCTGTCCCAGGGGACGCAGGGGTGCAGGCCAGGGAAGGGGCGCCAGGTGGGGTGCGGGCTGGCGGGGGAGGGGCGGGCTCTGGGCGCGGCCGCCGCCTTCCCCGCGCCTGGGCTCCCGCGCCCCCGAGGCTGCCTGCGCCACCGGCGCGGCTCCAGTCCGCTCCCCGCCGCCCCCGGCCCCGCCTCCGCCTCCGACTCCGCCTCGCCCCCGCCCGTCCCCTCCTCGCCCGGCCGCCCGCCCGGCCCCCTCCCCCGCCATGAAGAAGCTGTGGGTGAAGAAGCGTTTCCAGGTGAGGGCTCCGGGGGCGGGTGGCGCCGGGCGGGGGTAGGAAGAGCTGGGCACCCGGAGGGAGGGCGGGTCACCTCGCTGGGCCCGGGGAGGGGGCGCTGGAGTCGCGCCTGTCCCACCCTGGCCGCTGAGGCCGCGAGGCCGGGGCTCCCGGATCTGCTGTAGGAGCGCACAGCCCCCCGCCCCTCCTCGCGCGGAGCCCCCTCTCCCCCATCCCCATCGACTGCATTCCCCGCGACCACCCGGGAGATCTCCGCGCCGCCTTTGGCGTGGAGCGCCCACTAGCTTCTTGCCCACCTTGTTCTCTTCTAGTCTCTGGCCAACCTGGGCCGGGGCCCTGCCCGGCTTCCCTGGTCCCCCACCCTGGAGCCTTCCATCTTCCGGAGCTCCTGGAAGCCGGGCACGAATCTGCGCTGAGCTCAATAGATTCCCCAAGCCCTGCCTTGTCCTCGCATACCCTGGCCTCCTTCCTGCATTCCCGAGGCCGCGGCCCTTTGGGGTACCTTGTCTTCTGGCCCCCATCACCCTCCCTGCCCTTTTGACACCTATCCTTGGGATCTGTCTTCCTCCTGGCAGGAATTTGTGTCCTTATCTCTCCATCTCCCAGACATCCAAGCAACCTTCCCCCTCCCCCATCTCTTCCTTTATTTCATCTCCCAGTCATCCAAGCAAACATTCCCCTTCCCCCCACTTCTTCACCCTTGCCAGCCCCCTATCCTGTCTCCTAGCCTCTGTCTCTGGGGGTTTTGCTCAGGTCCCTAGTGCTGTGAGACTATGAATTATGAGCTCCAGCATTTGATCCACAGCCTTGCTGTCCTCTTTCTCCTTCCTCCCCTGCTCCTCCCCAGAGCCAAGCTGACCTCCCGCTGGTAGGGCTGGCAGGCAAGGAAGAGTGGAGACATTCTCTTTGGGGGAAGTTGGCCACCTTGGGTCTCTGTCCCACCTCCCCCCACCCCCCTGCCCACTGGCCCCTGGAATGTTTGGACAGGAGGGATAGGGATGTCAGAAGCGGGCCTTCCCCTCAACAACTCATTCTGGCTTTTCTCTTTCAGAAAACCGGCCACTCCCGCCGGGCCTTTAGCCGCCTCACCCATGGTGTGTGGACTGTGGGCTTCCTGCTCTACCCCATGCCCACTCCTTCTCTTGGTCCATGTTCCTACATGAGGCACCCAAGTCCCGAAGACAGCTCATGAGATGTGCCCTCCCCCCCCAACACACACACATGCATCCATACTCACCCACCCAAGAAGGCCCCTGTGCCCTGCTGAGAGAGGACCTAGCAAAGGGGCGGCGGGAAGGGGGGCGTCATACACATTCCACCATAGGTTCACTGTTCTTCACCCATGGGACAAAGTGAGGATGAGCTCATTGCCATACTTTGGCTACTAGTACATGGCTCCTGCTTGTCATGGCACTCATAGAGAAACTGAGGCTCAGAACCTGATAGAGTCTGGGAAAGTGAAACATGGGCCCAGAAACGTTGCTTCTAGCCTAACTCAGCAGAAGAGAGGGATGGCGAAGAGGGTCCCCGTCACATCAGGATGCAGAACAGATCAGGGGGTAGTTCTCAAGGAGGGGTCAAAGGACAATACAAATATTGTAATAGCAGGTGAGCCTGACCCCTTGCGGAGGGTGGCTGGGCTGAGCACAAGCAGGCATGCGTGTGTGTGTACGTGTGTGTGTGACCAGTGAGTACACCAGTAAAAGTGCCAAGGGTACAGGAATAACCAGCCACAGCACGCGGGCTTCCCAGCCCTGGGCACACTGGGAGTTTGCAGGCAGTCAAGAACTAGAGATGCTTTGCCCGCCCCAGGTGTCTCCCTCCCCGGCCTGACCCCAGCCCCACAGGGCATCTCTGGGCACTGGGTACCCTTGTGCCCTCTCTGCTGCCTGCCCACCACGCCCTACCCCACAAACGCTCTGATAACAGTCTGTCCATGTCTCTCTTCTGCTGCTCCTATGGAAGCGAAGTTTTCCGCTCCTGCAGAAAGCAAAGTTACGGTAGGAAACTGGCTCCTGCCCTAGCCCTCCACTCCCCCCTCTTCCCTGCCCAACCCGCCTCTCCTCACCCTGCCTCAGCTGCACCCTGATGTGTTCCGGCTGGCTTGGGGTAGAGGACAGGCTGGTCCTGCGATTGGTCGAGTGCCCTGACAATACGACTCTGAGGTGACTCCCCTTTATTCCTGGGGTACTGGAACCCAGAATTTAACCTAGGACCTTGTTATTTGGGGGGCTGCATGGGAACTTAAGCTACCACTGTCAGGGGAGGAGGGGCAGGGGCTGAGGCCCTGGTAATTCCTTAGGTAGTTGAGGGGACTACAAGGATGCAGGGTGAATACTCAGGGGCCCAGAGTTGGAGCCAGGGAGTTGGCAGGGGAGGGGTTACCCTGAGCAGCCCAGGATGGGCAGGGGACTATGGGGAGCAAAAGAGAGGAGAAGATAGTACCAGATGTTCTACAGTGGTAAGATGGAACTGCTGTGGGGAGGTAGGAGGTGACATGGGGGAGAGTTGGAATGAGAGGGAAGAGGGCCCTGCCCACACAGGCCCCTGTTTCTTCAGACTTGGAGACAGGTGAGGATGACATCAGCGATGTGCAAGGGCCCCAGCGCCTGGAGCTTCGGGGTGACAGGACCTTCAGCACCCCCACAGGTGAGCTGTCTGGGATGCTCAAAGAGCAGGGGGGTGGGCCTCCCACGAGAGGCATGTGTGCTTCACCATGCTCCTTTCTCCAGGGGGCTCCGACACACTCGTGGGTACCTCCCTGGACACTCCCCCGACCTCCATGACAGGCACCTCAGAAGAGCAAGTGAGCTGGTGGGGCAGCGGGCAGACGGTCCTGGAGCAGGAAGTGGGCAGCAGGGGTGGCACCCGCCGCCTCCCGGGCAGCCCAAGGCAAGCACAGGCGGCCGGGTCCGGGCCACGGCACCTGGGGGTGGAGCCGCTGGTACGGGCATCCCGAGCTAATCTGGTGGGCGCAAGCTGGGGGTCAGAGGATAGCCTTTCGGTGGCCAGTGACCTGTATGACAGCGCATTCAGTCTGTACAGAGGACGGGCGCTCTCGATCCACGTGTAAGTAATGCTTCTCAGGGGCCTGCACTGTCCCACATGACCATGCTGTCCTGCACTGTCCTCCACCCCCACCTCCCGGGCACCATCCACCCCTCTGTGCACTTCTCCACCTTCCATTGCTTCCACTCCTGGCCCCAGCTATTCACTCATCTTCCCACACTGCTCCATCCGTCTCCTGTGCCATCGCCACCCACATCCTCCCACACCTACTGTTCTGGCTCACCATGCCCCCTCCATGAGCTCCGGACCCCTCTGTCTCTTCCAAAATCTCCACTTTCCCTGGGGCACTCTCCTGCCTCACCCTTTCAGGCTCCAGTTGTCCCCAGGATTCCCGCCCCCCCTCCCTGGGGCCCCCTCTGTGCCTGCTGTCTCTGCAGCTGCTGCCTTTTCATTCTCTGCACATTCCTGTTCCCTGAGGGCCTTTCTCTGGGAGGAACGGAACCACAGCAGCTCCCGGGAGAGCAGGAGAGAGCGAGGAAGCAAGAGCACACCAGGAGAGAGAAGAGAGCGAGGTGGTCAGGGGGCAGATGGGGTCAGGGGCCTGGGAAAGCAGGAGTATGTCGGGGGTGGGGGAAGTAGGGACCAGGCAGGGAGTGATGGAGACAGGAG
>PVJC01011869.1:0-40749 GCA_004026665.1 Murina feae | reverse complement strand
GCCTGCTTGGCAGCTGTCCAGGCCCTGGAGGGGCATCGGGGAGCGGGAAAGAGGCAGCAGGGGGTCAGTGGCCTGCTTGGAGGGCTTCCCAGGCCCCTTGCAGGGCACCAGGAAGTGGGAAAGCAAGGTGGTGGGACGGGGAGCAGGAAAGAGGCGGCGGGGGTATCTCGGCCTGCTTGGTGGCTGCCCAGGCCCTTTGCGGGGCACTGGGGAGCAGGAAAGCAAGGCTGCAGGGGCCAGGGTCCTGCTTGGCAGCTCCCCAAACCCCTTGGGGTCACCGGGAAGGGGGAAACAAAGGCAGCAGAGGACTGGTGAGTGGGAAATAGCTGGCGGCCTGCTTGGCGGCTTCCCAGGTCCCTTCCGGGGATCAGGGAGCAGGAAAAGGCTGGCCTGACCACGAGGCGGGGTTTTCCCTGCTTTCTGGTGGCTGGAGGAAGATGGGCAGTAGGCAAGCTTGGGAGGCAGGCAGCACCCAGCCCTGGTCACAGCTCAAAAAAGAGAACAACATGCAGGGGAGAGCAAGAGTCTGAGAGATCAACATAGAGGGGGTGCCTCCTCCAAGCATAGATGGTGTGCCTGGGGCAGGCCCCCAGCAGGTAGACACACACAGGAGGACTGCTCCGAGCCTCTGATGCGGCTGGGGGCAGGTCCCCAGTGGCGACACACACACACACACACACACACACACACACACAGAAGGCGCCTGGCAGACTGGGGCCATCATATGACATCCACTGAGGGGTCCCAGACTGTGAGAGGGCACAGGCCGGGCTGAGGGACTCCCTCCACCCCGAGTGCACAAATTTTTGTGCACCGGGCCCCTAGTATCCTATATAATAAAAAGGTAATATGCAAATTGACCCTAACTGATCAGTGATACACACTGACCACCAGGGGGCAGATGCTCAATGCAGGAGCTGCCCCCTGGTGGTCAGTGCACTCCCATAGGGGGAGCTCTGCTCAGCCACAAGCCAGGCTGATGGCTGCAAGTACAGAGGCAGTGGTGGGAGCCTCTCCCGCCTCCTCAGCAGTGCTAAGGATGACTGATTGCAGCTTAGGCCTGCTCACCGCTGGCAAGTGGACATCCCCTGAGGGCTCCTGGGCTGCCAGAGGTAAGTCTGACTGCCAGCTTAGGCCCAATCCCCTGGGAAGCAGGCCTAAACCAGCAGGTGGACATCCCCCAAGGGGTCTCAGACTGCAAGAGGGCACAGGCCGGTCTGAGAGGACTACCCCCCCTCCCCGAGTGCACAAATTTTTGTGCACCGGGCCTCTAGTGTGTGTGTGTGTGTGTGTATAATTGATTTTTTTACAGAGAGGAAGGGAGAGGGATAGAGAGTTAGAAACATCGATGAGAGAGAAACATCGATCAGCTGCCTCCTGCACACTCCCCACTGGGTATGTGCCCACAACCAAGGTATATGCCCTTGACCAGAATCGAACCTGGGACCCTTGAGTCCATAGGCCGACACTCTATCCACTGAGCCAAACCAGTCAGGGCTCACTTCTCATCTCTTGCCAGGGCCATTGAAAGAGCTTCCTAACTCCCTCCCATGGTGTTGTTTCCTCTGATGTTCACAATCTGATCCTGTCAGTTATTCCCTTCTGTTATTTGGAAACCATGCCAGAAGTCTATTTTGTTTAAAAAGTTTTCAGTGGCTTCTTTTTGCTCTTAGGATAACATATCTGATCCTTAAACTGTCTCCCAGGCTCTGTGCCATCTGGCCTGAGTCTCCTTCCCCTCATCCCTCATGGGCCCTACTGAGGGCTCCACCAGCCTGGTCTTCTTCCAGTTCCGCGAATGTGCCTCATTCCTCTCTGACTTGGGGCCTTTACAGCTCTGTTCTCTATGCCTGGAGAGCTCTTCCCTCACTCCCCCTTCACGGGGGTACCTTCTGTGCTCCGTTCACGTTAAAGCACTTCCTCTGAAGTCTTCCCTAAACCCCAGACCAGGTCGCATCTCCCTCTTCATTGCTCTCCTATTGTTCCCACAGGTGTCTTGTTTTGTTTTGTTTGTTGTTAATCCCTTCCCCCCCCCCCCATATTTTTCCATTGATTTTTAGAGAAAGTGGAAGGGAGGGAGAGAGACAGAGGGAGACAAACATCTATGTGAGAGAGACACATCGATTGGTTGCCTCCCATACAAGCCCCGACCAGGGCAGGGGATAAAGCCTGTAACCAGGTATGTGCCCTTGATCGGTATCAAACCCAGAATCTTCAGTCTGCAGGCCGTTACTCTATCCACAGAACCAAACTGGCTAGGACTTCCCTTCCATTTTCCTTAGTAACATTTGCATAGTGGATCTGAGGATTTGTAGATTTGGGGACCATTATTGAAAATTCAAAGAAGGCAGAGATTATATCATTTAGCTTCTTATTCTGTCTGCAGCCTGGCAGGATTAATGCTCACTAAATGTTGTTGAGTGAGTAAGTAAATGAATGCCTCTTACTCACGTCGTACAATAAATATGAGAAAATGAACACCATCTTCAACCCTCTGTGTCTGGCCAAGATCAACTCTTGCCTTGACTTCACTGAAACTCTCCCCGGCATTAAAATAGTATGTATTTTCAGTCTTCTAACTGGGAACCAGTCTTCAGATCAAGAAGACTCTGATTTCTGATGTACGGTTGGGTGTTTCTGTGTTCAGTGATCACTTCATTTCATAGGTGTGGAAACTGTCAGGAGCCTAGAGGGATATCAGAGTGGAGCATTGAAAGTGAGCCAGGGTCAGGTTCTCATTAAAATCAGAGGCAAGAAAACATTGAAGGGACCAAATGACTTCAATGGTAGCAGGAAAGACATTAGGAGGTGCATAGGGAAATGTTAAAGTCTTCATGGGCGATGCTACGCTACCGATAATGAGTTATTTTCACTAATACTATTCCTAAAGAGGGACACATTTGTTTTTCTAATAGCGATGATCTAAAGTCTATTTCTTGTCACCAGCTTTGTCGATTTTCCGGAGGACTTCTGTGAGAGTGGAAGGGAAAGTTCTCTATCACAGGAGCTGAGATAGTTGAGATCCTGGTTATGTGTAAGCAGAGGCAGATTTTATTGATTTGGAGAAGCACTGAAGTGTTAAGTGTAGTGAATTGATTTTTTTTTTAACATACTTTGTGGGGCCCAAATACTTTATTAAAAGCAATACGATGCTACATTTAAAAAGTCAACAAGCATCTTGGGAAATCATGCCTATAACCAATTAAATTTATAGGCTAGTATTTCTAAGTGGCAACTGGAGGAATTCGAATGGAACATCTGGGATTCTAAGCAGTGTATCGCCCTTGGAATACACTGATATCTGATATCTTCAGGCTTCCTTACATTAAATGTTCTGTTCTCCCATTGGAGATTGGTTCTGTTCTTCAGGTCTTGATTTTCACATCTTTGCCAACATCCTGTTGTTGTTAAAATAGTCTCCCAATCCCTGCAGGCCACACTGAGGGACCCACCCATGCATGAATTTGTGCACCGGGCCTCTAGTTTTTTATAATAAATTGGGGATATGCAAATTGACTGTCACATTGTAATGGTCAAGATGGCTGCACCCACAATGGAGGCTGAGTTCCCATAATGAGCCTTAATGAGCCTTAATGAACAATCAGCAGGGACCTGAGGCTGTGTGGCACTGGGCCAGGGCAGGGGACCTGAGGCTGTGCCCCCTGCTTAATGGGGCTTGACAGGGGACCTCAGGCCATGCCCCCCCCGGCACTGGACCAGGGGACCTCAGGATACACTCCCCCCACCCAGCAGGGCTTGATGGGGGACCTTAGGTTGCATCCCCTGCCCCGGCACCAAGCCAGGGGACCTGAGGCTACGCCCCCCACCTGGCAGGGCTTGATGGGGGTGGGGCTGGCCGGGTCTAGATCTAGCCCAATTGGGGGGGGCGGCACAGCTGGGTCTAGGTCTTGCTCAATTTCAAGGCTCATGTGGGTGAGCGGGGACTTGACTCTGGTTCCCATGGCATGCCTCAGTCTCTGACAGAGGAAGATTTTCAAAATACATTTTACTAGTTTTCTTTCATCTCTGACACTTCTATTATAGAGAAAGGGCAAATAGCAATATTAAAATATTTCCTCAAATTAATTCCCTTTTAATGTGCACAAATTTTGTGCACCAGGTCACTAGTATATCTATAAAGCCCAGGACTGTTTGAGCTGCATAAACATGCCATGGGAAGCAGATTGAACCTTTATGTAAGTAGTTACTACAGTGCAAAAAAATAGTGTGCTACCCTTTAAAGTACAGGCTTATTCACTGACAATTTGGGGAACAGTATTTTGCCAGTACAGTTCCATCTTCCTTTAAGTAAACAATATGCAAAGATTCATGTTTATTCAGTACAGTGAGTGCTGAAGAACTATCTGTTTCAAAGACAAGAAAAATTGATAGGTTTCATCTCAGAACCAAACTTCCCAATGTCGTTTTTAAAACCTTTTTGTTATAAAATTCAAACAGATACAGGAAACCATGTAAACCATTTGCTTAATACATTATTATAAAGTGAATACCACTGCTGTGGTCTTAATGTTTGTATCTCCCCCAACGTGGACCCTAATTCCCAATATGATAATATTTAGAGGTAGACCTTTGCGAGGCGATTAGCTCATGAATGAGATTAATGCCCTTAAAAGAAGAGACACAGAGGGATGATCTCTCTCTTGCTCTCTCGCCTCCCTCACCCCAACCACCACCATGTAAGGACATAGTAAGAAGACAACCTCTGTAAATCAGTATGTGGGCTCCCACCAGAACCCAACCACCCTGATCTTAGACTTCCCAAGCCTCAAGAACTCTGAGAAATAAACATTTGTTGCTTTAGACACACAGTCTACAATAATTTCTTTAGAAGCCTGAACTCACTAAGACAACCACCTGGGTAATGAAGTAGAACTTTGTCACCCATTCCAGAAGTTCCATGCATGTGCCCTGGCTCAACTGTAGCCCTTTCCTCTGATTAGTAACTACTCTTCTGACTTTAATAGAAATCCGTTCATTGTATTTTTCTTTTTATAATTTCGTCACCAAAATGTGCATTCCTAGGTAGTATAGTTTAATCTTGTTCGTTGTCCTAGTGTACTTTAAATTAATCTATTAATTTCTAATTATAGTTTTTTGGGGAAAGCTGTTATATATACCTTCTATAAAAGAAGGTATACCTGAAACCCACTTATATTTTCCATTGTAGTAAAGGCACTTGTGGACTAGGACATGTGTTATCCTTATTCTTGAAATTCATGGAGAATGTCCTAAGCAATTTGCTTGTCTTGCTTGTATGAGCATGCAAAAGGCATCTCTGATAGGTATGACTGACTGGCTCCAGAGAGAAAAGGGAAGGAAAGAAAAGGGACAGCCTTGAAGAAGAAAATCTTAAAGGACAGAGTCTACATCTTCAGTTACCCACTGCATTAGTAAGTATGGCAAGGTGAGGGTAGAAGGAGAGAAGGGGGAAAGGGCAATAGTGTCATATCCCACAGCTCTGAATTTGCTTAGACTATGAATTCTAGCAAGCATAAATCTAATGGAGAGAACTATGGTAGACGAAAGATAAAGGATTAGGAATCAGGATGTGGTCATTGCAAACATCTCTCCCCCCACCCCCTATCGCAAAGGGAGTTTATCAAACTGACATGGCTCAGTGGTTGAACATTGACTTATGAACCAGGAAGTCAGGGATCGATTCCTATCAGGGCGCATGCATGGGTTGCAGGCTTGATCCCCAGCAGGGGGTAGCCAATCAGTGATTCTCCTCATTGATGTTTCTCTCCCCTTCTTCCTTCCTCTCTGAAATCACTAAAAATATTTTTAAAAAGATAAATTATCTAGGAGAAATAAAAATCACCAAGTGAATAGTTTGAATGGGGCTAATGTTATAAAGGATTGTCCCTAAAGGTTCAGTTGGGTTAAAAGTTTTGAAGTAAAATTAGATATAATAATAAATACCATCATTTTCTACAGCCCTAAGAAAAGTACAGGAACTCTCCCAATTTATACATAGGGTATATTCCAAAAATTGGTTCATAGAAACCTAGAATGTAGTATTTCTCTAGATAAATAATACTGTAAATGGTGAAGAGGTTTTTAGATTGCACACAGAATATCATTTAACTTATGGTATAACTGATGAACTGTAATTTTGTAATGAAAAACACCAGAACTACAAATGGTTATAGAACAGATTATAAAAATTAAAAAAAAATAGTATTTAAAAACACAGTTTAAAATTTTTCCCAATGTGGTGTTTAATGAAAATCATTATCAGATGCTGATATGGAAATTGATGGAAAGTTTTATAGTGATTTAAAGTAGATTTTGGACATTTTCAGGGGCTTTATACATTACTCTCTAATTTTTATTTATCCTTGCTTCAAGACATATTGCTTTTGTGTTCAATGAAAGCAGCAAATTACTAGACCTGATTGTAGGCATATTAGCTATAATTTGGGTAATTTTTGTATTTACAAGTTGAAGAGTGAGAGAGGAAGAAAGGAAAAGATGAAAATATTTTGAATTGGAAGAAATGTATGAAGAGATAGGAAGATAAAAATGTGTGGGAATTAGTATTTTCTTTATTAACTTCTTAATAGTAAATATGCTTTACTTTTATAATGAAGAAAAACTAAAATTTTCTTCTTAAAGAATGTGTAGAATGAAGAAAGCATTGCCTGGGGTGGTATTAACTGAATCTGAGTTCAGGAGGCAGATGGGTTATCTCATTGTAGGGGCAATCCACACTCTGAAAGTGGATGGGGAATCCCAGAGAGACTTCACAGAGTAAGGAAAGAGATTAGAAGAAGAAACCCTGGGGAACACCTACATTCTAAGGGATGGAAGAGAGAAAGAGTCTGAAACAGTAGGCAGGAGCATGGCATCTTGGAAGCTAACGTGGAACAATGTTGAAGAAGGAGGTTGTTCATGGTGTCAGATGAGGCAAGATGAGGAGAGAGAGAGGGCTCATTGGCATGGCCTAAGAGGGCCAGTTCCAGGACTCTCCACCTTGATTCCTGGTGAGGGAAAGGCTCCTGCTGCTGACTATCAGGAATGTTAGTGCCTGCTAAGTTAGATCCCTTCCCTCACAACGGACAACCTCATCATTCCAGGCCCATGGCATTATATACCAATCATAAATTTCAAATAATAAGACTGTTTGATATCCAATGCCAGGAGGACCATTTTCTCACACACGTAGGGCCAAAGTCACAGTTAGCTTTCTCCCTCCAAAGATGATTATAAAGGTTGTGATGAACCAACAAGATAGAAACCAGGAGGATGCTGGCCTAGAGCAACCTAGGGAAAAGTATAGATCTGTTTCTGGGCTCCATATTCTGTTTCATCGATGTGTCTTTTTTTTCTTTGCATCAATACCACACTATCCTGATAACTGGTGCTTTATAATAAACTAGAGGCCTGGTGCATGACATTCGTGCACTGAGGGGTGCAGGGTCCCTCAGCCCGGCCAGTGCCCTCTCGTAGTCCGGGACACTTTGGCGCTGCAGTGGAGGTGAGAGAGGCTCCCGCCACCACCACTGTGCTCCCCAGCCATTAGCCAGGCTTCTGGCTGAGGAGCGCTCCCCCTGTGGGAGCACACTGACCACCAGGGGGCAGCTCCTGTGCTGAACATCTGCCCCCTGGTGGTCGGTGCATGTCATAGCAACCAGTTGTTCTGTCATTTGGTCGATTTGCATATTAGCCTTTAATTATATAGCATGTTTAAATTAGTATTAGTCCTTCAAATTTGTTCTTTTTTACAATTTTTTAAAAAATATATTTTATTGATTTTTTTACAGAGAGGAAGGGAGAGGGATAGAGAGTTAGAAACATCAATGAGAGAGAAGCATTGATCAGCTGCCTCCTGCACACTTCCCACTAGGGATATGCCTGCAACCAAGGCACATGCTCTTGACTGGAATTGAACCTGGGACCTTTCAGTCTGCAGGCCGACGCTCTATCTACTGAGCAAAACTGATTAGGGCCAAATTTGTTCTTCTTTTGCCAGGTTGTTTTGCCTGATCTAGACTCTTTGAACTGCCACGAGAATTTTAGAATTGGTCTTTTAATTTCTTCAAAAAAGCCTAATGAGATTTTGGCTGCAATTGCTCTGAATATATAGATGCATTTGAGCAGAATTGGCATCTTAACAATATTGAGTCTTGAAACCATGAACCTAATATACCCCTCCATTTTTAATAGTAAATATGTTTTTCTTTTATAATGAAGAAAAACTAAAATTTTCTTCTTAAAGAATGTATAGAATGAGGAAAGCATTGCCTGGGGTGGTATTAACTGAATTTGAGTTTTGGTCTTCTTTAATTTCTGTTAGCAATATTCTGTGGTTTTCCATGTAATTGTTAGCATTTTTAATGTTGCTAAGTACTCGCAAGTGAAGTGCTATCTCCTTGCAGTTTTAGTGTAGGTCCTCGGTCACCACTGAGTGTTTGTTGGTCCTTCAGATTTCCTTTTCTCTGGCTTGTTTTTATATTGGCCCTGCATGTTATTTACTAAGAATATTTCAGCTCCATCTATTTTTTTTTGTTTTTACTAGTAGTTGAAATTTTTTTTTTCTTTTTCATTTCTTCCTTTTTTTTTTAGGTCATGAATTTTGAAATAGTAATTTAGACTCCAGGGCACATACCTCTTTACATCTTTTCATTCCTTGTTAACATTATCATCTCCTAATTTCTGTCAGTAGGAAGTTCTGATGTATGTCATGTGCTTTGACATGTTCCAACTTTGATAATTTTTAAGAACTCTGATTTGAAAGCAAAGCATGAGGTCAATTCACTGTCAGTGCCCCTTAGGCAATGCCTGGTTTATCTCTTTGCTCAGCTGATCTGCTCTCATTCCTCATGGCTCACTGCTCTGGACATTCTGAGATTCTGTTCCAACTGAGCACATTAAAAGAGAGAAACAATTCCGCGTCTCTGGGCAGAACTTGGGTAGCCTGAGGCTCTCACCTTGAGCAGCAGGCACCTTGGCAGAGTGCTCGGCAACTCTTGGAAATGACTGTCAGAAGACACCAGAGCCTCAGTCCTGTTCCATAAATTTCCTTTGAGCAGTGAAAAGAGATCTACATACTAATGAAATAATTTCTCAAGAAAAAAATGTTGACATAGATTTTTATTAAATAGTAGCCCTTTGATTTCTTTTGGCTACAAAGTTGGCTTCCTATGATTTCTAAGTCAGAGGGCTACATGCATCTGGTTTTGTCTTACAAAACTTTCTTTATGCATATTAGAATCTGTAAATAGTTATGTTTTCAAAACTTCAAACATGTGTTGAATACCTATTGCATACCAGGCAAGTGTCAGGGACCTAAACTATCAAAATGAGAAAGGTATGGCCCTTCCGCTGGAAAGAAGCAGGAATGTAGATAGGAGTTAACTAGCTCCAATGCTTTCTCAAGGGAAAAAAAAAAGGCAAAGTAATGGTGGGTGTGGGACCATTCTAAGGCACAAAAAGTAGGCAGTGTTTACTTACAGAAACTTGGCTAGAAAACATAGAGCTAGAAAATTAAATGAATGCCTGCAACATGTGATTTCTGGACAGCTGGACAGGATACCAAAAAGAGAAAGATATTAAAAGAAGTTGTCAATCAGATTTTTGTGTTCCTAAATCCTTGCTCATACTGTTCTTTTCTTAGAATGCTTTCCTTGACCCTTGTCATTTGGCCAACTCCCACTTACTCTTAAGGACTCATCTTAGACTTTATTTCTTCTGGAAAGATTTTCCTCCCTACCTCCCACTCTGGCTAGGGGACACTCTTAAAGGCTCTCACAGCACTGTACCATATACCCTGACTATTCCACTTACCCACAGCACTGCAAGTGCCTGTCTATCTCCTCCCAGTAGATCACAGATTTGTCTTGCTCACCATTGTATCCAGTGTCTAGCACTGTATAAAGGCACATTGTGGGTGCTCGATAAATATCTGATGGACACAACCAGATGATAGAATAAACAATGAATTATCTGATAAGTAATGAACAAACAAATGAACAAATGCCAACGAGAGGAGGAAGGTTTAGCCTGGAGAAAGGAAAGGCCTAAGTTTAAGAATAAAGCTCAGAAAAGGGCTCAGAAGCTGGAGGGATAAATACCCCTTAGAGAGAAAGCAACAGTAATGGAGGAGTGTCTCATTTCATTGTGCTACTAATGGTTGTTGGCCCCAGTATCCTCCACAGTTCGGGTTCAAGACTTGACAAGAATTATCAAAACTTAATTATGTGCCTATTGTGTTCTAGACATATTGAGAATTATGCCCACAGAGCACTTGCAGATTTGGCCGGTGACTTCTGTTGTTATCTGGGTGAAAGGACTACTGAGAAAAACAGGGTCATGACATAGATCTCCCCTCTAGATTAAACTGATTTATTAAGCAACACCCTTCAGAAATGGTTTGTCAAGTGGCAATAAATCAAACTCACCCATGTGATGAATCTCTGTCTTAGGAAAATGTCTTGTTCCAACTCAAATCCACCATAGCTGGCTTACCTGTGGATGACCTGTGGATGACCTCCCCAAAAAGTTAATTTTATATGTTTAACGGGACCCTAACATACAACAGTGGGCTAAAACCAACAAAAAGAAACGTACCAGGCATAGTAAGTCTTACACTTAGTCCCAGCAATTGATTTGACCAGTATGAGATTGGGGAGGTCTGGCTTAGTAAAGTAATGCTTGAAATAGTGTTCTGGATACCCCCAAATTGAATAAGGCCAACTATTTTTCTAAAACCAAGTACGGGTTTAGATTGTATTAGGAAAATATAACATTCAGATCAAGATTTAATATCTTTACTATATTATAAAGCTGTAAAGGATTTGGAGAATCATGCTCACTGTGATCTGTGAAATAACAGTAGCAAACCAGAGACTAACAGGGATGTTGACCAAGATCTAGAAATAACTCATGTGAAAATTCAGTTATATGAATTAGGTATTTGGACTGTCATCAATAAATCCACAAACAACAAGTGTTGGTGGGGATGTGGAGAAAAGGGAACCCTATTGCACTATTGTGGGAATTAAGAAGATATGTGTGGCAACTATGAAAAACAGTATCCAGTATGCAGAATCCTCAAAAAATTAAAAATGGAGCTGCCTTATGACCCAGCGATTCCACTTCTGGGTATATATTCAAAGAAAGCCAAAACATGAATTGGAAAGAATATATTCTCCCCTATGTCCATTGCAGCATTATTTACAATAGTCAATATATGGAAACAACCCAAGTGTTCATCAGTAGATGAGTGGATAAAGATGTGGTACATATATACAATGTAATTTTACTCTGCCATAAAAAAGAATGAAGTGCCCTAACCGGTTTGGCTCAGTGGATAGCGTGTTGGCCTATAGACTGAAGGGTCCCAGGTTCGATTCTGGTCAAGGGCATGTACCTTGGTTGCGGGCACATACCCAGCTAAATCGATGTTTCTAACTCTATCCCTCTCCCTTCCTCTCTGTAAAAAATTAAATATATTTTTTTTTAAAAAAGAATGAAGTGTTACCATTTCAGCTAAATCGATGTTTCTAACTCTATCCCTCTCCCTTCCTCTCTGTAAAAAATTAAATATATATATTTTTTAAAAAGAATGAAGTGTTACCATTTACAACAGCATGGGTGAACCTAGAGGGTTTTATGCTAAGTGAAATAAGTCAGTTAGAGAAAGATAAATATCATATGATTTTACTTATATGTGGAATCTAAAGAACAAAATAAACAAAATTGAAACTCGTAGATACATAGAACAGACTGATGGTTGCCAGAGGGGTGGGGAATTAGGGACTGGGTGGAAAAGGTGAACAGGATTAAGTATAAATTGGTAATTACAAAATAGTAATAGGGATATAAAGTACAGCATAGGGAACATAGTCAATAATATGGTAACTATGTATGGTCCCAGGTAGGTACTGGAAATATCAGGGAGACCACTTCGTAAAGTACATAATTGTCTAGTCACTGTGTTATACACCTGAAACTAATATAAAATAATGTTAAATATAAATTGTAATTGAAAAAAATTAAGTTTTTAAAAGGAAAAGGAAAAAGAAGAATGAGATGGTCGGCCTGTCCAAGGGAAGACTTGGAAGATATGGTATATATACTATCAAGTATCGGAAGGACAATCGTGTGGCAGCCTGGGCAGAGGTTATCTCAGGTCCATCAGAAGCAGAACTAGGATCAGTGGGTAGAAGTCACAGGAAAGTATTTCTTCTCATTGTTAGGAAGGACTTGGCACCATCAACACTGTTCAAAGCTAGAGTGGACTATGTGTGTGAGGTGGTGAGCTCTCTGTCACTCAGATGGAGACTGGAAATCTATACCCTGAGATAAGGACTGTACAGCTGTATAGGTTGCTAGTGCACAAGGCACCTGGCTAACAGAACAACTAAGGCTGAAATCCAGTCATTAATGTAATAGCTACACCATGCATCCTGGCATCAGCCACCTGGAGGAAGAGGTACCTTTTCATAGTGCACCTAAAGGTACCCCAGGTCTAGCAGATATAGAAACACTTACTCATCAGGTAGATCAAATCAGTAAGTGCTCATTTCCTGCCAACTCTTATCATCCATTAGTCTATGGTCACAGTTATACGTATTTAACCAGAACTCAAGAAATAAAGTGAAGAAGAAATGCCAAGCAAACAGACTTCATTTAACCCAAAGGAACCAATATAATTGTGCTTTCCAAAGCATTGATGCACATGAAGGCTGTCTTACCTCCACCCACATGCTATTCTGTGGTGTGCTGCTTTTGGAGGGAATGGAAGGGAAGGGGTTGGGCTGTCTTTCAGGCCTGGTGAGGTATCCTAATAATAAGGTGTGAGCTCTCAAAATCTGAGGTATATGTTTATCTTTCTTTGGAGTTGAAGTACTATTTAAAATGTTTCCCACTAAAACCTCTTATGTCTTTTTTTAAATCTTTATTGTTCAGATTATTACAGTTGTTCCTCTTTTTTTCCCCCATAGCTCCCCTCCTCCCAGTTCCCTCCCTACCCTCTGCCCTTACCCCCCCCCCACACTGTCCTCCTCCATAGGTGTACAATTATTGTCCAGTCTCTTCCCCCAGCACCCTTTCCCCCAAAAAAATTGTCGGTCCACTCCCTTTCTATGCCTCTGATTCTATTCTATTCACCAGTTTATTCTATTCATCAGATTTTTTTATTCACTTGATTTTTAGGTTCACTTGTTGATAGATATGTATTTGTTATTCATAATTTTTATCTTTACTTTTTCTTCTTCCTCTTCTCAAAGGATACCTTTCAGCATTTCATATAATACTGGTTGGGTGGTGATGAACTCCTTTAACTTTTTTTTTGTCTGTGAAGCTCTTTATCTGACCTTCAATTCTGAATGATAGCTTTGCTGGGTAAAGTAATCTTGGTTGTAGGTTCTTGCTATTCATCACTTTGAATATTTCTTGCCACTCCCTTCTGGCCTGCAAAGTTTCTGTTGAGAAATCAGCTGACAGTTGTATGGGTTCCCCCTTGTAGGTAACTGACTGCTTTTCTCTTGCAGCTTTTAAGATTCTCTCCTTGTCTTTTACTCTTGGCATTTTAATTATGATGTGTCTTGGTGTGGTCCTCTTTGGTTTCCTTTTGTTTGGGGTTCTCTGCGCTTCCTGGACTTGGAAGTCTACTTCTTTTACCAGGTAGGGAAAGTTTTCTGTCATTATTTCTTCAAATATGTTTTCAATATCTTGCTCTCTCTCTTCTTCTGGCACCCCTATAATTCTGATGTTGGTATGCTTGAAGTTGTCCCAGAGGCTCCTTACATTGTCTTCATATTTTTGGATTCTTTTTTCTTTTTGCTTATCCATTTGGATATTTTTTGCTTCTTTGTATTTCAGTTCTTTGACTTGATTCTTGCATTCCTCCAGTCTGTTGTTGGATCTCTGTATAATATTCTTTATTTTAATCAGTGTATGCTTAGATTTATTGAAGGTCTCACTAAGTTTATCACCGGTTTCTAGAAAATTTTTGAAAAACCTTATAACCGTGCTTTTGAACTCTATATCCTGTTGTTTGCTCTCTTCCTTTTCTGTCAGTTGTGATCTGTTTCTTTGTCTCCACATTTTGGCTGCTTTCTTGGGTTAATAGAGTGGCTTTCTCTGTTAGGTGATCACTGAGAGGAATTGACCTCCAAGCCACTTGGTTATGAGAATCAGCTGTGTCTACAGTGGGAGAACTTCTGTGCTGGAGACACTGTTATGGGGCAAGAGTTGTTTCAGTGGGGCTTTGGTGCTCACTGAGTCTGCCCCCTAAGTGTGTCCCTTATGGATCTGCGGAGTTGTATTTAGGATGGTACCACTCTGACCACTGGGTACGTTGGCTCTTGTATCTCCAAGGAGGTGCTATTTTAGCCTTTGCCTGAGGCTAACCAGCCTTTTATATGCAAAAGCCTCTGCATGCAGCTTGGGTGGGGCGGGGTCTTGGGGAGTCTACAGGGCAGAGCAACCAGCTATGGCTGCTTCTCAGTCCTGCCCTAAGAGGCACCTGGTCTCAAGCTGCTTTGGAGTTCCTCCCGGTGCCAGACGGTGCTGGACAGTGCCAGACAGTGCCACCTCCTCCCCGTATGATTCTTAGTCCTCAGAAACTCACCTGGAACTGGAGTTCAGAGCCATCGGGAGCTTGTGCCTCCCTCCGGTCTGAAATGCTGCCAGCCCTTTCCACGAGCTCCTTCGCACGTGCCTCTGTACCTCTACACTTTACTTCCACACCTCCTCTGCATCTCTGTCTCTTTCTAGTTTTAGAATTTCCCCTCAGCCAGCCTTCCTGTGGGTCTGGGTGGTGGCCGTTTTTTCTTTTTGTTGTGATTTTGAAATGGTTGAGCACGGCCGCAATTCCGGTGTTTACCTATGCCGCCATCTTGGTTTCTCATACCTCTTATATTTAAATGTGAAATTTTAAAAGCAGAATATAAAGTTGTACATATATCATTTCAACTCTCTTTGCGTAGACAGTTTCTTGAACAAAAGACAAAATAATAGCAGAGATCTACACTCTAAGGGAATGGATAATGGGTGATGTTTTTAGGGGTGATTTTTATGTATTTTATAAACAGTAAATAAAAACTTTAAAACAATCTTTCCTCTGCCTTGAAAAATATGCATTTAAAATGTTTTATTTCACCTTAATGAAATGTGTTCTCTTCTTTGTTAACTTCCCATGACACAAACTTGTCTGTAATACTGAGCTAATGAATGGGTTGGTTCAGTTCAGAAAGTTATTCCTGGTATATCTAGGTTGATGGTTGAAGTGTAGTAGTACCCAGTAACACAAAAGATTTTGAATTTCTGAAAGGGCCCAAATTTCATCTTCCCACCCTATCAGCAGCTTACCAATGGAATTTACGTGTTTTACATTCTCGTTTCTTTTACCACATTACTACAGAATGCTATGAAAACAAACCCAGTGCAAATTAAAATGTTGGGAGAGGGGGGCAGATGCCTCATTTACTGAAGAAGTGCTCCTGGAAATGAGCTTCAGCAACAGACGGGGTAAAGCTACAGCCAAGAAGAGTGAGTTTTCCCAGCTACCACACATGTTGAAGCAGGAGAAGGCATAGCTGAAAACAAACATCTGATCTAGTACTTTGTAGACTCCCAAGCTGCCATTCAGTCTCCAAGGCTGGAGGAGGAGCATTTCAAAGACAAAGGATGGAAGCACGAAGCAGTTAGCAAAGTGCTGGCAGCAGATAGGCCCCAGCACCAGGCCAGAAACCTGCATAGACTTGGAATATAAATTTATTTTAAAAGAACTCTCCACCTAGTTCTAGTTTTCATTTTAGAATTCTCTTTTCTAGTTCAGCAATCTTATTGCAATATAGTAATTGCAGGAAATGAAGCCCAGGATCAATTTCCCCGTTTTCTTATAACCTCTCTTTTGTGATTGTATATTTTGTCAAGTGCAATTTGTGCCTCAGCCAGGACACTCTGGTGCCTTTTTGTGTACACAGCAATATGCTTTGACTTTATGCTCATGTATGATCCAGGAACCTCACTAAAGGGCATGTTCCAATTGCTAAAACACTAACAGTACAGATTTGCCACAAGTTCCTGCAGGTTCCCATGAAAAAAAAGACAGACCCTCATGCTCTGGCCAGTGTGCTCAGTGGTCAGAGCGTCAACCTGCAGACTGAAGGGTCATGGGTTCTATTTCTGGTCAAGGGCATGTACCTGGGTTGCAGGTTCAATCCTTGCCCCAGTTGGGGCTTCTGTGGACAGTAACCAGTTGATGTATCTCTCTCACATCTCTCTCTTCCTCCTTTTCTCTCCTCCTTCCCTCTCTGCCCCTTCCTGCCTTTCACTCTATCTAGAAAAAATATCCTCGGATGAGGATTAACAAAATCTATCTATATAAAACCCTAATATGCAAATTGACCGAATGCGGAACGATCAATCACTATGATGCAAATTGACACCCAGGAGGCAGACGCTCAACACAGGAGCTGTCCCCAGACTGCAGGCCCCAACTGGTGGCAGCAGCGGGGATTGGAGCCAGTGAACAGGCTGTGCCAGGCCAGCCAAGGCAGGTGTGAGCAGGGTCCCTGATCACCCCGCCAGTCACCCAACAGATTAGCCCTGATCACTAGCCAGGCCTAGGGACCCTACCCATGCATGAATTTTCATGCACCGGGCCTCTAGTAAATGAATAAAAGACCATCGCTATGGAGGAGGAACAGAAAACCTGAAAATAACCAAAGCCAGTTGGCAGATTTTATACTGAAAGGCAGGCTGAGGGAGGAGGATATTCACGTTAGAAAGCAAAAGAAATAAAATTACAAGACTGAAGATGGCAGCAGAAGGTATATACCTCATTGCACAGCCTCCCACAACCACATTAAAAAATACAACTATAAAGCTAAACAGCCACACTCCAGAACCAAGGGAGTGGAAGCTTTACAACTAGAAGGCAAAAGAAGGAATGCATTGAGACTGAGTAGAAGTTCTTGGCGCCAAAACAGAGAGGTACGGACACATGCGAAATGGTGGTGGCAGCGCAAAATGGTGGTGGTGGTGGCTGCACCTGGGCCTGCGGCTTGGCAGGGGAATTACAAGCTCCAGGGTTGCACTGAACACGTTGCGGGCAGTCTGGCAACGGGGTGGAAGATGACAGTGGAGTTCTAGCAGAGTTGTTCGCAGAGATCACTGACGTGAAGCTCCGAGACTCAGGGACTCGGGGGTGCGCAGACGCCAGGGTGTGGAGACGCCAAAATGGTGAGAAGCCTCGGAGACAGCTGAGAGGCAGCCATCGTGGGTTGCTCTGCCCCAGTGATTCTGAGACCCTGCCCCACCCAATTTACAACCCAGCCCAAGCTGTGGGCCTGTCTGCCTGCAGCCTAACCTAACAGACTGCAGCTGGGACAGAGAACTCTGACAGTTCCAAACCCCAAACAATGAGGAGAAAGGCCTGGAGGTCATTTCCTCCCAGTGATACCAGCAGCAGTCAAGACTTAACTACAACAAGACTGTGCACCCAGTCCTCAGAGGCGTACATCAAGAGTGTCCACCCCAGGTGGCTGAATAGGGGGAGGCTGAATCACTGGGCCCTATAGGACACCTAGCACAGAAAGCCACTCTATCAACGCAGGGAAGCAGCCAAAATGTGGAGACAAAAAAACAGATCACAAATGACAGAAATGGAGGCAAGCAAACTACTAGATATAGAGCTCAAAACCACAGTTATAAGGCTACTCAAGAATCTTCTACGAACCTCCAAGGAACTAAGTGAGACCTTCAAGAATCTTAATGAGAATACCAAAAAAAATGGAAAAGGACCAGTCAGAAATTAAGCATACACTGACTGAAATAAAGAATAATATACAGAGATCCAACAGCGGACAAGAGGAGCACAAGAATCAAGTCAAAGATATGAAATACGAAGAAGCAAAAAATACTCAACTGGAAAAGAAAAAAATTCAAAAATATGAAGATAGTGTAAGGAGCCTCTGGGACAACTTCAAGCATACCAACATCAGAATTATAGGGGTGCCAGAAGAAGAGAGAGAGCAAGATATTAAAAACATATTTGAAGAAATAATGACAGAAAACTTTCCCTACCTGGTGAAAGAAATGGACTTACAAGTCCAGGAAGCACAGAGAACCCCAAACAAAAGGAAACCAAAGAGGACCACACCAAGACACATCATAATTAAAATGCCAAGAGCAAAAGACAAAGAGAAAATCTTAAAAGCAGCAAGAGAAAAGCAGTCAGTTACCTACAAGGTGGAACTCATACGACTGTCAGCTGATTTCTCAATAGAAACTTTGCAGGCCAGAAGGGAGTGGCAAGAAATATTCAAAGTGATGAACAGCAAGAACCTACAACCAAGAATACTCTACCCAGCAAAGCTATCATGTAAAATTGATAGTCAGATAAGGAGCTTCACAGACAAGAAAAAACTGAAGGAGTTCATCACCACCAAACTAGGATTATTTGAAATGTTGAAGGGCATTCTTTAAGAAGAGGAAGAAGAAGAAAAAGGTAAAGATAAAAATTATGAACAACAAAGTGACAACAAATATATATCTATCAACCAGTGAATATAACAATTAAGTCCATAGAAATATCTGAAGAACAGAATAAACTGGTGAATAGAATAGAAGTAAGGGCATAGAAAGAGAATGGACTGACAATTCTCAGGGGGAAGGGGGTGTGAGGGGTATGGAAAGAGACTGGACAAAAGTCTTACATCTATGGATGAAGACAGTGGTGGGGGTAAGGGCATGGGTTAGAGGGGGGAACTAGGTGGAGGTGAGCTATGGGGTTAAAAAAAGGAACATCTGTAATAATTTGAACAATAAAGATTTATTTTTAAAAAAGAAATAAAATTACATGGTTCTGATGAAAGCATATTTATAACTATTATAGTTCTTACCTCCAGAGAATCTTAACAGAAAGATAGGGTCATTCGTCTTTTCTTATCCAGCAGACAATCCAGTTTGCTAGATAGGCCCTTCTCATTTCCACAGTCACAGGTTTATTAATGGCCTGTATTCTGTCTGGAGAGTTTTATGGATTTGGTTATAGACAACGTACAATCCTCTCAGGACCCAATTGCAATCACTTATTGGTGAAGATATTTAAAGTGAATCCTTTTTAAGAGTTTTCAGTGTATTAGAGCATATGTGATAATTTTTAGGAATCAAAAAATTGCAACCTTTATAATGGAAAAATTCTAATTTACATGGACAAGTTCCACAAGGCGAGGTGAGAAGTGACCATTATCTGACTTGTTTTTCATTTACTAGTACATTCTCAGAACCTCACACAGACGTAGTAGGTGTTGAGTAAATAATTCTTAAATGAATGATCAGATGATGAATGAATCTGCATGGCCATAAAATTCTGAATAAAGAATCAAGCAGTTTATCCATAACAAACTATAGCTTTCCCACTAAATCTGTATTAAGGCCTCTAGAAGTAATCATTCCTCATTACCCACAATCTTGTCTCACCCTGTAAAACATAAAGCAGTGTTACTTTAGATACAGATTCAGACTAAAAGGACAGTTTATAGAATTTTGGTGAAAGAGCAAATTTTTCGGTGTCTTTTAGTAGTTAACTTTAAAATTATTGATGGAATTTTTTCTATAGTAATGCAAGAATAAATGATTGTGAAATGGTAGTGTCCTTAGCAAAATAAGTCTTTTTTGCAATTTAGGAAAAACGTGTTCAACACAGGAATGCATTTTTTCCTCAGAGTGCAGAGTGAAAGCCAATTTCCTTTAGCCAGTAAAATCATCCTGCATATTCCATACACATTCATACACAGTAGAATAGCATAGGTAGTTACAAGGCGTTCTATTAAAACAGCCTTTAGGAAAGCCCCAAGCACCTCATGTGCAATAAGTAGACTGTCATCACTCCAGCCTGGAAAAAAGAAGCATACAGAATAGGAGTCAGGAGAACAAAGGAAATATATTTCATTTTTCATATAGCAGAGGTAGCTCCAAAAAAAATGAAATCCCCAGGAAATTTTTCGGAAAAAGGGGGTCAATTGTTTCTGCTCTTCACTTTCTCACATCTTAGTAAGAAAAGGAGTACTCTGCAAGGCAGCACACACTTCCTCCATGTTTCAACTAAAGGTAAAGATAGCCCAGCCAGCGTGGCTCAGTGGTTGAGTGTCGAGCTATGAGCCAGGAGATCACAATTTGATTCTTGGTCAGAGCACATGCCTGGGTTGTGGGTTCGATTCCCTGGTTGGGCACAGAAAAAAGTACAGATAGAAAATTTATAAGGAGTACAATTACTTTTGAGTTCTTTTAAAAAATATAATCTGGGCCTGGTTCAGTGGTTGAGCCCATGAACCAGGAGATTATGGTTCAGTTCCTGGTCAGGGCACATGCCTAAACTGCAGGCTCAATCCCCAGTAGAGGGCATGCAGGAGGCAGCGGATCAATGATATTTCTCTCTCATTGATGTTTATATCTTTCTATCCCTCTCCCTTCCTCTCTAAAAATCAATAAAAACATTTTTTAAAAATATCATCTGGGCATTAAAGAATCATGATATGACTTGGAGGATTTGCTTCAAATAATTGGGAGTATGTGGAGTTCAGATGAGAAGATTGGTTATGAGTTTATCATTGATAAAGCTGCGTGATAGGCATATGAGAGTTCATTATACTGTTTTCTCTACCTCTGTGTATTTTTTAAATTTCCCATTTAACAAAAAGGATGGACTTCCAAAATGGAAAAAATAAAATATTTTTTAAGATGAGTATGGTAAATAGCAGATGCATGTAATATGGAATCAGAAGCCCATTATATGCAGATCTCAGTCCCACAATGTGTTAACAACATAGCCTTATGTTAGGTGGTAATGCAGGTCTTCAAAACTCTGTTTCAACATCTGAAAAATGGAAACCATGCCAAATGTGTTCAGCTCAAAGGGTGTTATGAGAGTAAATGAATGATTATTTCAAAAAAAATACTACATAACTTATAAAATTATATAAAACTGTGAATTAAATAATTAATTGAACCGTAAACCTATTCAAAGTTATTTGTGCTTTATTTACCTAAATTTGCACTTAGTTAAACTAGTTTCAACTAGAACCAAATCCAAATCTTCCTAAATCTGTTGTATCGAAACAAAACTGAAATATCTTCCTCCTCTTCCTCTCTGCTTCCATAGGGTATCAGAGCTGCTCCGGTAGTCAACCCTCTCAGACCTCCCTGCCTCCTCGGCCCCTCTGCCATCTCTCTGCAACTAACTGCAGAGGAATCTTCCTAGAACACCACTTAGATCACATGACTCCTTTGCTCAAAACCGTTCCTGGATCCCCACTGCCCATGGGATTAAATCCAGCTTACTCACTCCACCCTTCAAAGTCTCCAACACTTGGTCTCTAACCTGCCTTTTCAGCTACCTCACAACCACTCATGTTCTCAAACCTTCAGTTCCAAGCAACTCTGGTGTTTTTGTTCCCCATTCCTCCTCTTGAAACATAACAATAGTACGTACCACTTTCTCCCAGTCTGTCCAGATTTCATCAAGCCCTAAGAATCAGCCTCAACCCTTCTTCTTCCAAGTCTTCCTACGTCTTTCTAGCCCATACAGTATGCCCCATTTTTTGGTTTTTGTTATGTTTGATTTGGCAATTAATCATATATTCCTTCATGATATAACTTTTACTGTTTTATTAAATAATTAATGATCCCTGTGTTACTTAACTTTCTTCCTAGCTTGTCCAATTGGATTATAAACTCTTAGAAGGCAAGAAGTGTGACTTTTATATCTTTCGGCCTCATGGCCCAGTGCTTTACACATAGCAGACATTTTCATTAACATTTGTGGGGGGAAGTATCACATGACCTAAGGTAGAATTTTATAATTCATGATGGTCATGCATAGCATATGAACATTTCCTTCCTTTGTACTTCCTTGAACCTTAAAAATAACTTTACATTTAAAAAATTGTACATTATACCTTGTACAGTGGCATACTGGGGGGAAAGTTCAGTCTTACGTGTTACATAGATCTAAATTCAAATCCCAACCTAGACACATTAGCTATGTGAAAATCCTGGCAGTGTACTTGACTTCTTTATTCCGTCGCTTTCTCAATCATAAAATGAAAATGCAGTGTTAATGCTTGCTCTGCACAGTTAGATAGATGTATTAATGCTTGGCATGCCATCAGTAAAAGACAAGTATTATCTTAGTACCCATCATGTGGATTTGACAGGTTGTCAAAGTGAAGGATCATCCTAACTTGGGGCTTAGGATGCAGTAAATATAGACCAGAGTCAGGAAGAGCCTCTGCCCGCTTCTCCAAGCCCTGACTTTATGCTCTGGTTTTGCTCTTTGCATCCTTAGCTATAAGGTTTATGGGCTAAATACAGCTGGGATCCCTAATTGTCAACTTTAAAAGTACTACGTTCCCAAGCCATTCTTCATCCCTTTCTTGATTAGGGAGTTCCCTTAGTGCTAGGCTCCCTCTCAACCCAAACCTTAGCCCGTACCCTCTTTGTTTGCTTGCTCTTTCTTTCCCGACAACCCTAATTGTACTTAGTTCTCCTGCAGTTTTCTACCTGGCGTTACCATGAGCTATAAATCATTATGTTTTCATTTATTTGGTGATTCAATGTTGCTTCTTCTAGAGAAGACCCAAAGCAATGACATGGACGGACTCCAATCATAAAGCACAGTGTCATCAACACTTAAAGACATAATCAGTGAATAGTCATTTAATTCTGGTTATAATAGAAGTTGCACTTACAAATGCTTTTAAAACAACAATTATATATAGTTTCATTTTTCCAAACACACAGACTTCAATTTGTCTATTTTTGCTGCTCAGTCTTGAGTCATACAAAGGGACTCAAATTCTAAATTATATTTTTTCCTACTGTTCATTACTGTTGAGCTCTTTTTAATTTATCTTATATTGATTGCAAATCAGACTAAAGGAGAATTGTTGGTTTCCATTCTATGGATCTCATTTTTTTATTTTTTTTTTTACATAATTATCTCACTGAAAAAGTTTAGTGAGTGTGGATGTAAGTAACTTGCTCTTTCAATAGTACTAAGCAATGGGTCTTGCCAACTTGAACCCATTAACAGAGAAAAGAAATATTGCTTAAGTTCACTCACTGTTTTCTAAGTCTTTTAACAAGCAAGAATGTCCAGAAAATATCCGAGATTCCAGGAATCTCAACCCGGAAGATATTATCATCAGTGGGATCCTCTTGGAACCCTAAAAGCAGCCCAGTGGCTCTGGGCCTAAATAACACACTCACAGGACGGTGGGGTGTTAGCTCTGGAAGGGGTTTTGGTAATCATCTGGGCTGGAGCCATGAAGGAGTTGATGTCCCAGCGAAAGTCAGAACTCTTCTGCCTAATCTCCCAGCACATTGTGCTCACCTCGCTACTATATTTGCACAGTTTTCTATTCCAACTATTCAATCAGGATTCTTTTCACACACATAATATCAGCTTTGCTAACAATAGCCTCCATTCCAATCAACTTCTTTGGAACTACCAGGACTGGATTTAGTTTATTTTTAAAGCCAGGCAGTTTTTTTTTAAACCTTAAAATATTTTGTTTTTGAAAACCTAAAAGGCTCTTTATTTAGTCCATGATGAATATTTGAGTAGTGTTAAATTTATCATCCTGGCAGTGCTCACATTGTACTTGTCAGTAATTGTGACTCATCAAAGAATGTTTTGATGTTGAGTCCTTGGCTAACAGATGGCTCTGTTGAGAGGAATTGAGGCAGTGAGCTATGAGGTCCAAGGAGAAGAACTTCTTACATAATTAGTCACTAGAGGTGGTTTGGATTTTTAAGAAAGCACAGAAGCCTGTGGAGAGGGCTGGGGCAGGGGGTGTTAGGCTTTGTATGGAGACAGGGAAAGGCCTTATCTTTTCTATTCTTTAGAGAAAGGATAGAAAAGCTCACGTTAGTGTTGCTGGTAAGCCAGTTGTGGTTGGAATGACATAAACATCCAGCAGAGAGGCACAATATCTAGTACTAGAACATTTCTGTTTCCATGAGTCTGTCATCCTGGTGGTGACTGTTAGTCACAGAGTACACCATGCAGGAAAGAACAGGCCCCGAGCAGTAGTAGCCCCAATAAGAACTCACTAACACTGTAAAGCAACAACCCTTACACTCTTTGGAATGACATTTAGTGCTTCATTCATTTACTTTACAAAAAGGAAACACACGCTTGTCATAAATCATATGAAGAGAAACCTGAAAGACAAAATTCAAGTCAGTCCTTCTAAACATATTCTAGAAATAATCCCAAATAGCTTAAATGACACATTCTTCATCTTTAAAATAGAATAGTAATGCATACCTTGTGGAATTATATGAGAATTAAGTGAAATGAGATAAGCATAGCATCTCACCCACAGTAAAGACTCAATAAATGATCTCTGTGTTAAAGAGGGAAAATAAACTAAAGTAAGCAATGATGCCTATGTGCTTGCTAGCCAAAGGAAACACAAGAAAAATGATTGGGAATCAAGGAAGACTGATAGTTGAATTAATAATCAAGGAGAAGAGGCTTTTTTAAGAGACGTTGGCAAGAGCACAACATTCAAAGTCAAGTGTAAGGCTCTCACTGTACATCACTGGAGGGAGTGTAACTTCGGGTTGGATCTGCAAGACTGAAAGGCACCGAGAGAAAAACTAAATCAAGTAATGCAAATTACACTTGTGTGAGGTCAATGAGGAAGTGGAGACAGTCAAGGATTTGGAGTAGAGAACCTGTATTTGAGCTCCTCCTCAGCATTTTCTAGCCACCTAATTAGAAATTATCACAAATACTTTAATAGGTGACACATAACCTCACTCAGTTTTCACTTGTGTAAAAAAGATTAACAATTTTTAAATTTCCATGAATATGCACTTGGCAAACCGCAAAACATATGAATCCGTTTTTTAAAGCAATGGTGGGAAAAGATATTTACTCCCCTTACCAAGATTGACTTAACTGTCTCCTGATACTATAGGTCAGGGACAGAGGATGGTAATTTTTCATTTTCACAGAGGACACAGTTAGAAGAAATGAAGTGACAGAACGATCAGTGTTGCAGAGAAAGAGAAGAAAAAGCCTAAATATAAAGTTATCTAAATGACAGCCAACTTCTAATGGACATCAGTAATCCCCTACTTGCTTGTATCTCTTCTGAAATTCCTAGACTCCTAATTTCCAGCCTTTTTGGAAGGAGACTCATGCATACTCACAGAAAGAGCTATATTGCATCTTTAACACATTAAAATGGTTGAAAATTAATTTTGTTTGATGCTGCGGAGTATTGCAAAGTTAAGGTTCAGAAAGACTAATTTAGGCAATAGAGTTTGGACAATATTTTAGTTGCCATAAGACCAAAGAGCAAGATCATAGACTAAATGACTTTTGAGGTTACCTCATTCAATCTTTTTTTTTTTAAGCAGATGTTTCAAAGCAACTGAGATGTTGAAAATTTTGGAACAGAAAATACGTCATCTCACATCATGTATAGTTTAATTGGTTTGATTTTATGTGTGTGTGTGTTGTTTTTTTATAGCATCCCACATAAAAGCTGAACTTGAGAGAACTAAATGAGAAAGAAAATTCTGATTTCCCTTCTACTGAGCTGTTTGTATAAGAGCTCATTTAAATACCTTCAATACTTGAAGGGACTTAAGGAAAAAATTGCACCAGGGTTAAAACATTAAAAATAGAAATATAAGTTCCAAGATTGATCCGTTGAGTTATTTGACATTTGAAGTGATTTCCCCTAAAGTAATTTCCTTTGTAATGTTTTATAAATTTATGAGATAAAATACTTTAACCTGTCTAGAGATTATTGTGTCAATTAAGAATAAACAGGATTAGAGAAAACCAAGCATTACTTTGGAAATGGATCTATTCTAAGTGTAATGGAGTCATATTCCAAGTATTAGGTGAAACATGTACCATCCTTTCTTCTTACCCCAGGCTTGAGGAAGAGCAACTGTGAGTGCTTTTCCAGAGTCCTTGTTTGCATGTTACTTTATCCTATGTCTTTGCCTTATCTGTGGGGACCTTCCACCAAAATACCTGAACCCCAAATGGATCCCAAATTATCCATCTGAAATTCTGAACACATTTTGGTTTTCTCATACAGCCAAGATCTCAAGAAAATAGCCTATGGAGTTGCTGCCTTATTCTTGCTTGCAGAGTCGAGACAGCTCTTTGAAAAACATTGCAACATATATAAGAATAACTTACTCCTTTATTGGAAACTAATATTTATATTCACCCCAGAGATTGATTGCTCGTGAAATGTATTAAGAAGTTGTGTGCTTAACAAAAAACAAACCTCACTCAAGTTTTATGGTCTGCTGACCTACATGCGCAGAAACACAGCTCTTTTTGCAAAGCTGGTGCCTTTCAGCAGTTTCTCCATGATACCTTGTGCACCTATTTCTGCACAGCTATATATAAATGCCAACAGACTTTCAGGTATTCAATGTAGAAAACTCCTAAGATCAAAAGGAAATCCCTCAAAGAAAGAAAAAAGGAAGGAAGGAAGGAAGGAAGGAAGGAAGGAAGGAAGGAAGGAAGGAAGGAAGGAAGGAAGGAAGGAAGGAAGGAAGGAAAGGAAAGGAAAGGAAGGAAAGGAAGGAAAGGAAGGGGAAAGAAAAGAAGAAAAAAAGAAAAGAGAAAAGAAAAGAAAAAAGAAAAGAGAAAAAAATCAGTTCCTCATGATAACTGGATCTCCACTGGCTGCCTTTTCCTGGTCAAATGCTTCGTATTTTTGGTTTGAGATGATAACTTGATTTCAAGCCTGAGGGAGCAGTTGACTTGCCCTTGGTCTAATGATACCAAGCAGCTGCCAAAGCCTGTTTCACATCCACAGGAGAAGACTGTCCCTGGAGTAGGGACACATGACCATGCATGTCTCTATCAAGATGTCTCTTTTGGGTACCATGTCGAGAAATGACTTATCAAGGAAAGAGAAGGCTCTGTGTGTGGCTTTTGGCTGCTGCTGTTGTGCACAAAGAAAGACTGTGTGAAAGAGCTGAGACTTTAAGGAAGTTCTTGTTACTTAATTTGCATTTACAGTGCACTTAAAGCTGAGGGCAGATGTTTGGCTTGTTTTATTTTTTTTGAGAAAGATATACCAAAGGCAAATAAATGAACTCACATATACAGTTAAATGCCATTTTTTCCTTCTAAGTTCCAGAATCAAAAGGAACATAATTTGCAGTGGGGGATGCAGGAAGGGGAGGCATAGTCCCTTTGGCTAATTATAATTACAGCTTCCATTTTCTGACTGTTTACCATGTAAAATGCTTATTATACTATCTAGCACATACAAGATACTCAATAAATACCTATTAAATGAATGAGGATTAGGCACCGTGCTAAACATGTATATCATTTATCTCACTCAATCTCACACGAAGATGCAGATATATCTTCATGGTAAATGGAGAAGCTAAAACTAGAGAATTTAAATAATTTAGCCAATGTCATGGGAGTAAGCATGGCCACAAGGCTTCCCCACTAAACTGATTCCAAAGCCCATACTTAATGTAAAACATCCATCCCACCCACCTCACCCGACCCTGCGCACACAGTGCCCGTGTGTTCATATCTTTTCAGATTGTCACTTATTTCAGACTCCCTCGGCGCCTTCACTGTACTCTCCTTGTCACTTTACTTTGTAGTCACTTGATTTCATTTCAGGACATTTCCTATACCAGACTCTGCTGTACCAGAACACCACTCTATCTGGGAAATGTTCTCTCATTATTCATAGAGCAATTAAGTTGAATCATCCCAGAAAGCCTTCTGTGAATATTTGGTGTTTTCCTTGACCTACAACACCCAACTCTCTTTTCATTTATTCATTAATTCCCTGTTTAATATTCCCCCTCCAAATTCACTAATCACTTATTTTCATTTAGTCAAAATTTTTAAAATTATAGTTGTGGAACTAGAAGGAACCTCGGCAGTCACCTAATTCGAACTACAAATCAGTTTGTCCAAATTTACTTACACCACAGCCATGAGATGCAGGCTATGCCTCTGCTTCGTTACTTCCATCGAGGGTCGTTCGACTGTCAGAGGTCCCAGCACAGATGGAGGGAGAGAACGACTCACATGTGTTTGGCAGTATTCATGGAGCACTCACCACGGTCAAGGCATTATCTCAAGGACTTTGGTGATTAAAGGTGAGAGGGATAGTTCCCACCTCCAACAAACACAATAATCTAATGATTACTCCTTGTGAGGAAGTGAACCTACTGCACAATGTCTGTTAAAAAAAAAAGAAAAAAGACATGTTTAGAGATGAATGTGTTGAGCCTTTAAAAGAAGGAAATATCATAGATACTTGGAAGGAATCAGAAAAGACTTCATGAAGAAAGGTCAGGTTCATCTTGGACCTTACAGGGTGGTGGGAACAGCCTTATTGAAGGGCATGGACCCTCCAGGCCTGTTCTGCAGGCTGGTTCATCAATCAGGAGAAGGGGGACATGGCCAGTGCCAAGCTCTTAGAAAGAGATGCTACAGAAATGCTAAGTAAAAAGTCACAGTTGTTGTTCAGATAGGGGAACCAGGAGGAGTCAGCTCCCTCCCCCACACCCATTCTCACAATCCCACACATTTTGGGATGGCCTCAGGGTGAGTAAAAAGCAATCCATTTACCTTGTTGAGTCATTCTCATGCCTACCCTTTACTATTACTCATCTTACCTTGGCCCCCAGATTCTTACTTGTGCTTGCAGCCCCCATACTTGGGCTTGGCAAGCACATACGGCCAATTGAATAATATGGGGTCTGTAAATGTAACCTCTGACAGTGGGGCCAGGAACAGTGCCCAGTGCATGGATGAGTTGGCCTCCAGCTGGCCTCCATCCCCTGGGTGATCATTCAGACAGAGGCATCTCTGGCCCAGAAAAATGCCCGGATCACAATCTGCGCAGCTCTGTGCCAGTCCCCAGGGACATCCCGAGACCAGGAAGGAATGAGAAGTGCACACGCTGAGTAGCCCTTTTCCTGATGATATTTAATGGAATCTGGGCACTGGCAAGGCTTGGCTGAGTAGCTTTCTTCCCATCACTGGCAGCTCAGCTCTGCCAGATTCTTCTGTAATGATTATTCCTTCAGGTAGCACAGAACTTTTTCACAGAATGAGTCAGTCCTTGAGTAAAGATCAAGAAACCTGGGGACTGGTTTCAACTGTGCCATAAATGTCTGGCAAGTCATATAACGTCTGTGGTTACCTTTTCTGCCTTTATAAATTTTTTTTAATATTTTTATTGATTTCAGAAAGGAAGGGAGAGGGAGAGAGAGATAGAAACATCAATGATGAGAATCACCAAATCTGCTGCTCCTGCAAGCCCCCACTGGGGACCGAGCCTGCAGGAAATCAAACCGTGACCTCCTAGTTCATAGGTGGACGCTCAACCCCTAAGCCATGCCAGCCAGGCTTCCTTTATAAATTTAGAAGCATGCCCATCCTGCCAGTCTCTGAATTTTGTATGAGCCTAAAATTCCATAATAACTGAGTATTCCCTTTGAAGGGTTAAAAATGCACTATGATTATGGGTATCAGAGTCTTACTATGCAAACACCTAAGTGCACATAATACCACCCATGGAAGTAACAAATGAAAGGTACACTGTGGAAACTTGCTAAGAAGTCTTTCCTTTTGCACCACAAGTGTAAATTGTAGCAAGGAGTGAGGTTATTGTTATGGGGTGGGGGAGGCTGGAGATGAAATGTGAGGGAACTGGGTGTGAGGGGCAGGTGTGTAAAGGGCAAAGAAGGGTCTACGTGGCTTAGGGAGCAACATGGTCTATGGTATTGAGTGACGAAGTCGAATGTGTACAACGAATTAATCTACAGTGCGGGCAATCAGACTAGGAATTCTCCACTTGCGTTTCCTATTGCTGTCTGGCCAAGCCTGTCGTTGTTGGTTGTGGAGTAGGAGTGACACTTGCTTCCTAATGCTGCCTCCTCAGCTCCACTACCAGGGGTTGGGCCTTGCTTGAGGGGGTGGGGAGGTTATTACCAGAGGGAAGCCAGGACTTTATGATGATGGTCCTTCCTGTCCCCTCCTCCACACTCTACCTTGGCAGATTCTGGGAACTCGGAGAACTCGTTAGCAGACATCAAGACTGTGCCTCTTTGTCCTCTTGATTGAATTCCTTAGTTGGGCAGCCTCGTGCACAAGTCCCTGGGTTCCATGCTGGCCCTGGGGACAGCTCTGGGCTCCCACTCTCATAGTCTGAAGCAGAACTGCAGGGGAGGAGGTCATTCTGGGCCCGCAGAACAGAGCTTGGGGGGATTTTTCAAGGCCCCACCCTGGCTGCTGGGGTTCCCCTGCAGTAGGCATCAGAGGCCTATTTCCTAATTTAGGTAACTTCCCAAGACCAGGGTCAACCATGTTCTCAGCAGCACTTTTTCTTCTTTACTCAGCTTCCACTGACCTACATTTTTCCTCAAGGAGGTGAACAAACTATTGTTGGACTACGTCCCCCTCTTCTCCCACTCACTCCCCTTCCCTGACAGACTATCCCAGGGTTTCAGCAACACCACCTTCCCAGGTAGCCTGTGGCTGCGGTTGCACACTGGCCACACGTGCCCCCTTCACTGCCCTGACTAAGGAGGACCCCGCTTCAAAGCTGCAGGCTCCCTTGCTTTCATAGCACTCCTTCTGGAGAGAGTGTAGGCAAGTGCAGTGCTCCCGGGAGCTGTGCTGCAGTGCCGAGGCCTCGGTCGCCCAGGCAGAGCTCTGCGTGATGGCCGTGCTCCCAGACTATCCAGACCGCAGCAGCGCACTGGTCTGGATAATATTGGTGTTATATAGAGTAATTACGTAAGTGCCGCTGTGACACGGGGCGGAATCTCATTAAACACCGTCTAAAGAACAGTTGAGTTGTGGTGGAGAATATTCATTTGATTCCAGTTGACTGTAATCCATGTAATAGAGCACTAGCCCAAGCTTCAATGCTGGCGTTGCTCTGCTTCTTGATAAAATATAAAATGTATTTGGAAGATATATTCAGTGCAGCATTTGCTCATGTGGGGCCGCTCCAGATTCTCCCACCTCAGGAGGAAGTTGCTTGCTGTGCTGAGCAGATTGTCGTTTGATCTTACTCCTCCTGGGCCAGACACTTGGCCAGCTTGGATGGGACAGTAGGACAGTTCGACCACATGGCAGCTCTGACACACACACACACACACACACACACACACACACACACACACACACGGGCATGTACAGACTCAGATTACCAGGATATTCCTCGCAGCAGTTCAGCCTTCCACCCAAGAAAGGAGCAAGGCCCGGCCAACACAGACTTTGCCCTAAGTATTGTTCCCTTCATTTTCAAAGAGAGAGTGGGCAAGCCCTTTGTTTGTGTAAGGATTTTTTGGTTGGTGGCATTATGAATTGTCCCTTTGGCTGTACTGAATTATCTGTCACCACAATACACAAGAGCCATTCTGAATAGATTGTAGCCTAATTCTCAAAAGCACTGAGGACAACAATATCTAATATATTGATACCACCCTACTACACCCAGGGTGCTTTCCCACACATCATAGCATCTGGTGTGTGGAGAATTCGATAATCTGTGTTTAATTATCCAGAGCACAGACTGTTTGTCTCTTGAAATCGGAGAGCACCAGGAATTATTTTATTTATAAATATTTTATTTAAAAAAATCACATCAAAGAATATTTAGAAACTAGAGAAAAGACCTCTTAATGTCAGCGCCTTAACACACTAATATTTTTTGGTCTTATTTCTAGTCTTTTTTCTTACCTATTCTTACGCTTGCAATCATTATGCTAATGTTTTTAAAGTGCTTTTCCTCTTTGATTTCCAGACTGCGCCACCTGAGTTTTACCTGGTTACTTACCATGTTTCAAGGAAAGAAACCAAGATTAATCAACCTCGGTTCATGTGAAGGGCCTTCTGTGGGAGATTATATATCCCATTGTTCAAAGTCGGTGTCGCTTTGCTCATAATCAGAGTGCGAGAAAAGATGGTGAGGGGAGCATTCGTCTGCTACACACCGCCTCTGTCTCTGGCTATTAACGCAGCCGGGCAAGGCAGCTGGAGAACCCGTTTGAGAATCTTAAGATTGCTGTGGCTGGTGAGGATGTCCCAGCTGTGTGTTATTGTTCAAGATCTCATCCTCATCTCAGGATGCTGGGCTCAAGCTGCGCTCACTCTGGGGACTCAGACCCATCAGACAGGAATGTTTGGCCTCTGCCTGCATCATTTAGGAGCCGTCAGTGAAACTGAGGTTAAGAGGCTCAGTTGATGTCTCTCTTAATGTGACCGTGCCAGTGTGTGTGTGTGTGTGTGTGTGTGTGTGTGTCCAAGCGTGTCTGAGACAGCTGAGGGAGGGCCACAAAATCGTCACCTCCAGGGACCACCTTTGATCCTAGTGGAGTTCAAGCTTGGGTGTACATCTGTGTGAGTGCATATTTTACAGTGAAGCCAATCTCCTCCCCAGACTAGGGCGTGCTCCCCATTTTCTTGAGAGAAGTAGCGGGTTTAGAGTCTCATTAAAGGAGACACGTGTCCCTCGCTGGTCACATTTTCCTTCCCCCTCACTCCCTCCCCACTCTGCAGAAGCATGTCTGGCACATGAGCCTCTAGACCAGAGATCTGAATAGGGTTCTTCAGAGGTTGTACCAGCTGCTGGTCCCTCAGGTGGGAGAGCTGAGACCCTACGCGGTGGCCTGTATTTGTAATCAGAACCTGCAGTATAAGAACCTCCTAGCCTTCCTGCATACCAAGAGGAAGAAGGAAGCAGTTAGAGAAACTGAGGCATACTTGTGTGAAGTAGCTCATCCATCATGATGAGCAATACAAGTTCCAAAGCCCCTGGCCTGAGAAGTGCCTCCCACCCCCACCCCACCATCACCATCGCCTCTTCCCTGCCACCCTTTCCGTCCTAAACCCCCCTTTCCCTCTACCTGTGATCCCACACCCCAAACCATAGAGTCACCACACAGCGTGCAAATGTTCTTTTCTCCTTTCATCTTTTCTTTTCTTTTTCTTTTTAAATATATTTTTCTTGATTTCAGAGCGGAAGGGAAAGGAAGAGAGAGATAGAAACATAAATGATGAGAATCATTGATCAGCCACCTCCTTCCTGCCCCCCACTGGGGACCGAGCCCACAACCCCGGGGATGTACCTTTGACCGGAATGGAGCCCGAGACCCTTGAGTCCGCAGGCTGAGACTCTATCCACTGAGCCAAACCAGCCAGGGCTCATCCTTTTGTTCAAGTAAGGGGAGTTCCCTGAAGTGCACTTATCCTTCAGTCATGTGCCTGGCAGCCGTGGGAGGTCACTTGTGTCTGAAATGGATGCCTTGTGTCCAAGGCACTTTGCTGTATATTGTGCTTTTCAGTGTAGGACCCCTGATGCATGACTGATGTGTCCAAACAGCCATTGCTTACCCGGGCTGCTTTGCCTTCGGGACAGTAGTGAGTACACAGAGCAGGCTTGCAGAGACCACCACTGGCACGTGTAGGAGCCCGAGAACTCTGGCGCTGTACAAGGAGTGAGCGTTCCGAGGCTCGCCTGGTGCCCGTCCAGGCCTGTGGTTTCCACAGCTGCCATGACGGCTCAGTTTCCAGAGGCTGGTTCCAGGATCAGCGTGCAGTGTGTGCTCAGCATGGCTCCACGGGATAAACTACGTTTGTGAATAGTCATAGTACCGGCTGGAAAGTGAGGAGGGCCTTCAGATTGGTTTAGAAGACAGATTGGAAGTCCATTGTGAGGAGGCACTCTCATGGACAGTGAGTGAGTAGGTAGCACCGGATGTGCTGAGGCGAAGGTGGGGAGTAAGGAGCTTGCTGTTATTGCCAGAAAACTTCAGGGGGCCGTTGCAAGGCCATCCTTCCTGAGTCAGCCACACAGGCTGTGGAGTAAGCTCAGTGCCCGGGGTGCCTCCATTCGTGAGCCTCGCTGAGTTCTTTCCCTGTGGCTTTGCCTACTGACCTGTGGAGCCCTGGATCCTGCTTGTTGCTGGTCTGGGCCTGTATGGCTGTGAAAAACAGTGTCCCAAGAAGAGTCCCCCAAATTCTATATTTTTATGCATAAAAATGTGATTCAACCTAATGATCTTTGGACCGATGGCAGGTAGGAGAGACTAAGGTGGCTGACCCTGAACCTTCGGCTATTTTCATTTCATCCCATTTGCAACCCTCGAAGGTCCTTAGAAGAAATGCGTGTGACTCATTACAGAGTCTGAGCCCAAGTGGGTCCTGCCTGGAAAATGTGGGAGGGCTCTCTTGCTCCGAGGCCTGTTAGTGAGAGGACAGCGTGAGGCCTGGCCTTTTCGGAGCATTCTTAGAACTGGTTGCATATAAATCGAGGATGAAAAAAAAACGGGAACATGATTTGAAGATACCTTCTATGTATATAGAGAGCATGGGGGGGCGCGTTATACATACTTTGAAAAATTACGCCCTCTTTGTGAAAACCGCTTTAGAAGTTAGCCTCATAATTGCTACGTGATGCAGTCACCAAGTTACTGGAATGTTTTCCTCGAGGAGTATTTGACATTTAGTAGAAATTGTAACATATTGAAGTAAACATGTCAAAAATTCAAGCATTTTTAACTCTTTAATATATCCCTATTTGAATTTAGAAGAAAGGATAACTAGGTTCAGGTAGCGTTTTTCCCCTTTACTTAATAATGGCGGCTGCCAGAGGTTACACCGACGAGCTGTAACGTACTTGGACACCTTCCACCACATCCTGACAGACTTCATGCAACAGCCAGGTGTGAGGGCCCAGCTCACGTTCAGTCCCTTTTATCCTCCTAACTTGGTTATTTTTGGAAAATGCCACATTGCCCGGTGATTATGTATTCAAAGTTTGTAGTTAAAAGGCCTGGGTCTGGTTCCCAGCTCTGTTACTTACTGTGTGATAATAAGCAAGTTACCTACCGTCTCTGTGCTTAGTTTTTCCCATCTGTTAAATGAGCTTATCATTGTTATTTAGCAGATGGGAAAACGATTGTCATGGTACCTGTTTCATAAGTTGCTGTGAAGAAGAAAGTACGCGTGAAATACTTAACACAGTGTCTGACACGGCTGCCACTCAGTCAGCATTCGCTTGCTGTCTCCCTCCCTCCCCACCCCTCTTATTTGGCATCTCCACTGGGGGAAGAATTAACCTCAAGGAAAGCTATTTAAAAATCCTCAGAGTGGCCACATGTTAGCTTTGGCTAACAGCTGGGGTGAAAGCTTTTTAGTTTACTAGAGTTGTTGGAAATGTGGTCGGGTTTTAGTGATCTCTTCATTTTCGTGTATCCTAGCTGCCTCTGCCCCAGTAACAAGAAGAATTGAACTCATCAAAACTTATGCTTTTCCAGGACACCGCATGCTCTCTCAGACACGCTGTGTTTCGCTGCTTTCTCCCGGGGTGTGACACTGCTCTTCCCTTTGCGTTTCTGAACCATCTGTCAGCAAGCCAACCTACTCATTCCTGGGCCACCCCATCTTCTGTCATTGTTTGTTCATTCTTCCTTTTGTTTGTCATGCTTTCCTCTTCCTTAAAACCAGGGATCATAAAAATCATCATTTTAGAATCTGAGTGTTAAATTTCACATGGATTTTATTTATTTATTTATTTATTTATTTATTTATTTATTTTTAGTAAAACAGCACATAAACTCTATAGGAAGATAGTTTTAACTGTCAATTTTTGCCTAACTCAAGGTTATCAGCATGGTATTGAGATGATAACTTCTAAGTATATGGAGTCTGGAACACAGTATAAATGGAAATTTTTGTAGCCACACATGGCTACCAGTAGTATTTCCTAGCTGATATTCTTCACATATACTCTCAGATCCAAGGATAATATTCAGCCATCCTTGTGTAATGCTTGCTAAAAATAAATCATTCAAGACATTTCTGCAAGGAAATTGAGATTTTAATAGCTATCATACAATGAAATAGAAGTCACCTAAGTACCAGTATTCTTTAAATTCTACTCAAGTGATAACTTTAAAAACAGTCATTTCTGCAGATATGGAACGGAACTTTTTCCCCCTTTTTGGATCAATTCACCCAAAACTGACAAAATATTTGGGAATTTTATTTTTAAAAAAATATATTTTATTGATTTTTTACAGAGAGGAAGGAAGAGGGATAGAGAATTAGAAACATCAATGAGAGAGAAACATCGATCAGCTGCCTCCTGCACACCCCCCACTGGGTATGTGGCCACAATCAAGGTACATGCCCTTGACCGGAATCGAACCTAGGACCCTTGAGTCTGCAGGCTGATGCTCTATCCACTGAGCCAAACCGGTCAGGGTGTGTTTGGGAATTTTAAAAAGCCTATACTGTTTAGTTTAAAGTGGAACAAGAGAATTCGTTTCCTATTTGAATTGTGTCATCCAGTATTTTAAAGACTGAAATTGCCTATGAGGCTTCCAAAGTATCTACTTTAATTAGCTTTGGTCAATAAATTAACAAAGTCATCACTCAGTGCCTCTGTCTTTCAAAATGAGCTGAGAGTGTTGGAGGAACAGAGAGGAGGCCATGTGGCCACCATGTGGAGAGCAGAGGAGAAGAGGACAAGATGAGTCTGAAGCCCCCTTCAGTCTTGGAGATCCCCTGCCCATCTAGCAGGACTCTTTCTTTTAAACTTTTCCCCTCAACCATCCCAGCCCTCAACCCTTCCCTCCTGAGCACAAGCCAAGCCAACCTCTACTCCCCTCCTGATGTATCTTGAGTCTTTCTGTTACATTTCACATCAATATGTGAGACTATCTCAGAGCCCTGTGCTGGGGTGGGAAGAGTATTAGCAGTGGACCTGAGCCTGAAATTCCTCATCTGAAAAATGGAGAGGCTTAGAAATAATGTGTGAGTAAAGCCCATCATTAGTTCAGACTCTGCGATCCTGAACCACATCCCTTTCCTTCTGTTATTTCCACGTGTATATGAACATATAACTATGACAGGAGGACTATTAAATTATAAGTAGTTACAGTCATGCTACATACTCACACACATGCACACACATATACATCCCACCCCATGTGAGGGAAGGAATCCTGCAGTTGGACAACTGAATGGTTCTGCTCTTGTTGTGATGAGTACAACTGGATAGAACTGCAGGTTTTAAGCAATCAAGAGCTAAGAGCAGAGAGAGAGAGAGAGAGAGAGAGAGAGTTAGTTCAGCTGATTCAAGGTCATGGGTGGCTAACCCAGTCCTCAGGGTGCAAGGCAGGAACCAACACTGGACAGGACATTCTTCCATCATGGGGCACTCTCACACCCACCCACACTCACTCAGACTGGGACCATGTAGATGGGCCATTTCACCTCACATGCTTATCTTGGGATGTGGGAGGAAACTGGAGTCCCCTAAGAAACCCACAAAGACGTGGGGAGAGAGTGCAAACTCCACCCAGACAGTGGTCTTAGTCAGGAATCAGTTTTTTTCTTACGTACGTTATGATGAAACTAGAGGCCCGATACACAAAAATTTGTGCACTCGGAGGGGTCCCCTCAGCCCGGCCTGTGCCCTCTCTCAGTCTGGGAACCCTTGGGGGATGTTCACCTGCTGGCTTAGGCCCGCTCCCCGGGCAATTGGGCCTAAGCTGGCAGTCAGACATCCCTCTGGCAGCCTGGGAGCCCTCGGGGGATGTCCACTTGCCAGCGGCGAGCAGGCCTAAGCTGCAGTCAGACACCCTTAGCGTTGCTGAGGAGGCAGGAGAGGCTCCCACCACCAACGCTATATTAGCCTTCAGCCTGGCTTGTAGCTAAGCAGAGCTCCCCCTTTGGGAGTGTACTGACCACCAGGGGCAGCTCCTGCATTGAGCATCTTCCCCCTGGTAGTCAGTGTGTGTTAGTGACCAGTAATTCCCAGTGGTTCTGCTGTTAGGGTCAATTTGCATATTACTCTTTATTATTGAAATGATATATTAGATGACATGCTATCTATGAAAACATTAAACAACACAGGCTACATTCACTATCAAAAGGACTGCCATATACATAGAGGGACTTTTGCCCTGAAAGAGAGTTGTGTTCCTTTCCTAGGGCTACTATAATAATAATCACAAACTAAGTGACTTGAAAAACAGAAATTTATTTTCTCACAAATCTGGAGACTGGAAGTTTGAAGTCAGGTGTCTGTCAACAGAGCCGTGCTCCCTCCGAAGGCTCCAAAGAAGAATCCTTCCCTGCCTCTTCTGAGTCTCTAGTGGTTACTGGCAACCTCAGTGGTTACTGGTAACTCTAGTGGTTACCAGCATTGCCTGACTTGTGACTGTGTCACTCCCACCTCTCCTTCCACCTTCACATGGCTCTTTGTCGGTGTGTGTCTTTCTCCACTCAGACTTCTTATATTGACATTATTGATTGAAATTAGGGCTCACCCTAACCCGGGATGGCCTCATCTTAATTGATTGCATCTGCAAACACCTTATTTTCAAATAGGATCACAATCTGATCTTCCATGTGGACATGAATTTTAAGGGGATACTATTCCACCCAGTACTGAGGTGAATACATAGTATTATGAAATATCCAGAACATCAAGTTCTGAGTCTAATTAATCCTTAAATATTGAAGTACTCTACCTTATAGAACACAATTGTTCATGAAAGGGCACTGTGTGTTATGATTATGAACACGTAATTACTTGTGACTCATTTATATTTTAACTAGGGGCCCAGTGCACAAAAATTTGTGCACTTGAGGGGTCCCTCAGCCCAGCCTGTGCCCTCTCGCAGTCTGGGACCACTCAGGGGATGTCCACCTGCTGGCATGCCTGGCCAGCCTGGGTGAGGGGCTGATGGCTGTTTGCAGGCTGGCCAAGCCCTCCAATGTGGACCCTCACCCCATTGAGGTGTGGCAAGCCTGGGTGATGGGCTGAAGGCCATTTTCATGCTGCCCACAGTCCCTTCAGGTTTTGGGTCCCTACTGGGGTGCCTGGGCAGCTTGGGTGAGGAGTTGAGGGCCGTTTTCAGGCTTTCAGGCTGCCCACAGCTCCCATTGACCCAAGGTCCCAGCGAGGCTGGCTGGAATCAGGTTTCTGGGGTTTATTTATCTTCTATAATTGAAACACTGTTACTTTGAGCCGAGGCCTAGGCAGGTAAGGAAGCCTCCTGTTTGTTTCAGCTCCGTGGCTTCGATAATTGAAACATTGGTACCATGAGCAAAGGCTCAGCCAGCCTAGGCAGGTAGTGGCAACAGAAGCCTGCTATTTACTCTAGCTCCGTGGCTGCTGGCTGCCATCTTGGCTGGGTTAATTTGCATGCAGCGACTCTGATTGGCTGGTGGGTGTGGCTTGGGCATCCTGGAGAGATGGTAAATTTGCATATTACTCTTATTAGATTAGATTTTTATATATGTTGCAATTGAAAGCAATAAAAGTTTCATTTCATTATTGCTATTTAAAATTAAGACACTGCTAAGTAATCCTGGCACTCTCCTGTCCCTTCTCCATTGTCCCAAATGAGCAATGTTAAATAAATTTTGGGGAGAATAGGGTTCTAATGCCCTTTATAAAACCTGTTTTTTAAAGCAAAGCCATTCCACTAAGCCAGTGGTTCTCAATTTTCCTAATGCCATGATCGTTTAATACAGTTCCTCATGTTGTGGTGTCCCCAACCATAAAATTATTTTTGTTGCTACTTCATAACTGTAATGTTGCTACTGTTATAAATTGTAATGTAAAGAGACAGCAAGATGGCGGCATAAGGTAAACACCGTAAATGCAGCCGTAAACAACTATTTCAGAATAACCATGAAAAGAAAACACGGACACCACCCACACTCACAGGAAGGCTGAGTGAAAATTATACAACTAGAAAGAGTCTGAGACTCAGAGGAGTGGCGGAAGCAAAGTACAGAACTACAGAGGCACACGCGCACGGGGCTCGGGGAGAGGGCTGGCGCCGGAGGACGTGGTTCTTTTTCAAACCGGAAGGAGCCACAGGCCCCCGGCCGCTCTGAACTCCAGTTCCAGGCAAGTTTCTGAGGACCCAGATGCATATCCGGAGAAGGGGGACTGACTGGCACTGGGAGGAAATCCAAAGCAGGTTTCTCTCAGCGTTGCTTGCAGCAATTACCACGGGACACAGAGACCCAGTGTCTCTCAGCGCAGGGCTGAGAAGCAGCCATAGCTATTTGCTCCGCCCCATAGACTCCCCTAGGCCCCACCCCTCCCAAGCTGCGACAGAGGCTTTTGCATATAAAAGGCTGAGTAGCCTAAGGCAAAGGCTAAATCAACACCTCCTTAAAGATACAAGAGCCAGCCTCACCCAGTGACCAGAGTGGGACTATGCTAAATAAAACTCAGATCCATAAGGAACACATTCGGGGCAGACGCAGTGAGCACTGAAACAACTCTTGCCCCATAAGGGTGTCTCCAGCACAGAAATTCTCCCACTGTAGACACAGCTGACTCTCATAACCAAGTGGATTAGAGGTTAATTCCTCTCAGTGATCACCTAACTCAGAAAGGGAAACAGCCAAAATGCAGAGACAAAGAAACAGGTCACAAATGACAGAAATGGAGGAAAGAAAACGACAGGATATAGAGTTCAAAACCATGGTTATTAGGTTTTTCAAGAATTTTCTAGAGACTGCCGATAAATTTAGTGAGACCCTCAATAAATCTAATGAGACCCTCAAGGATATGATAAAGGACCAACTAGAAATTAAGCATACACTAACTGAAATAAAGAATAATATACAGAGATCCAACAGCAGACGAGAGGATCGCAAGAATCAAGTCAAAGATATGAAATATG
>PVJC01011868.1:0-40746 GCA_004026665.1 Murina feae | reverse complement strand
TTTAAGCCTCACTTCATTCAGACCGGTCTGCTTTAGAAGATGGTTTAATACTTAATCACTTATATAGAAAATATTTATTAAGATATTATTTATAACTAGAGACAAACATTTTATATCCAATTACCTGTGAGCGTAAGACACAGAAAATATGACGATTATTTTTAAAGCCAGGGAGTCATATTATATTCCAAATAATCCTTGTCACTTCAAGGTAGTCATAATTCTAAGATGCTGTGCTCTCATTCAAATGCTACTGAAAAAGTTGCTTAAAACACTTTTGGGATCTCCCCTACAGAATTGCCTTCAGCACCTGCAAATTTAAATTATATATATATATATATATATATATATATATATATATATATATATATGATTGATTTTTTACAGAGAGGAAGGGAGAGGGATAGAGAGTTAGAAACATTGATGAGAGAAACATCCATCAGCTGCCTCCTGCACACCCCCTACTGGGGATGTGCCCACAACCAAGGTACATGCCCTTGACCAAAATCGAACCTGGGACCTTTCGGTCTGCAGACCGACGCTCTAGCCACTGAGCCAAACCAGTTAGGGCCAGCACCTGCGAACTTTTATCTTTAGTATCCCCAGAAGGGCAAGCCTTCATCTTATGTGAGTGAATATAAGATCAGGAAACACCCCACAATTTTTTTGAAGAAAATTTAATAAACAGATGGGTAACCAAATTGCATAATGCTGTCTTCTTGATCAAATGATTGCTGTTTTTCTATCTTTTCAATGGCTCTGAAGGCAATTCTAACAGGATCTTAGACAGCAAGATCCTTCCTGGAATAAGTTTGTTGTCTTCAAATATAGTTTGATGCACACAAGCTTCCTTTGAATCTGTAAGTTTTCACATGTCTCTAGATACAACAGCCTTGTTAATTTATATTGTTATATTCTAAGTTGGTATATTTGTAAACTATTCAGCAAAGTACTCTGTGGGTAATTATAGCATTGACTATTCTTCAGATTCAACTTGTTTCTAACTTTAAAAGTTTAGGGGTCAGTATCAATAGAGAGGGACCAGTTTACGTTTCCAGTCATGAACAATCCAATCCTCTAAAGTAGCAATAATTTCCAAAATGTTTTCCATTTTGCTATTTTTGCTCAACTTCTGCCTTTTTTGAACTGGGACGCATCTGAAAGCCTTGGAGAACTAATGATAAGATTACCTCTCTTATCCTCTCCCCTTGTCTCAATGTTGGCCTTGAAAACAAGTAAAGGTTTAGAATACACTTGACGTATTTTTTTTCCTGGGATGTCTGGTATAATAGTGATGAGGAAAGGTAGCTTTCTTTATTATGCTCTTTTATTAAGGAGAGGTGGGGAAAGGAAGAAAGGGGAAGTGGAGAAATGCTAGGAGAAATCCATGTCCAATCACAGCCTCTTCGGCATCATGCAGAGCAAGCCTCATTCATATTGACATTATATTTCCATGTGTGGTGCTAACGACTGTATGAATAACTTTCTCCTTTTAGTGGTGCTCATGTGGTTTTAGATGATGATACAGACGTGGGCTACGTGGAAGATGGAACGCCATGTGGCCCATCTATGATGTGCTTAGATCGGAAGTGCCTGCAGATTCAGGCCCTGAATATGAGCAGCTGCCCACTCGATTCCAAGGGTAAAGTCTGCTCAGGCCATGGGGTAAGTGGGTGTCAGTGTTCCGGTTCAAACTTTCATTATCTGGCATCCTTAAAGTTCACAGTGGTTAGGTTTCCAGGGCAGCCACTCTCCCTCTGAGGCTGTTGCCAATATCTATGCATTGACTATGATTCTTTTTCTTTTTTTGAAAAATACTGTATTTTTTTTTTTTTTTTTATTGAGAGGAGGAGAGAGGGATAGAGAGATAGAAACATCAATGAGAGAGAAACTTCATCAATCGGCTACTGCCAGTATGTCCTCTACTGGGGAACAAGCCTGACTGGGAATCGAACTGAGACCTCCTGGTTCATGGGTCAATGCTCACCCACTGAGCCACACCAGCTGGGCTATGGTTATTTTTTAGTGCACTTGTCTGCTAACAATAACACCCATATGCATTGAGATGGTGTATTTTATTGTTTGTTTTTTATCACTGGCTATGTTTATTCACCACATTCTCTAGATATAGTTTAATGTCTAAGGAGCCAGATGAAAATGGATAAGATTTTCTATAAAGGCCCAATGTGATTACTTTGTGATTACCACTTGAAATAAGTTAAACCCTTTCAGTAAGTCCCTTCCAGCTGCTCAGTATGCATGCTGGCTATCTACGTATGCCAGGTCATACCAGACTAAAGGTTGGATCACTGATTCATTGATATAATCCATAGGTTTACAGTTCTACGGTTATGTTTGCATTGTTGCCAGTCAGAGAGCAGATGCTCCTTCTACCTGCATTTATCTTTAATTCTGTGGACATGGTGTTTGGGCAGACACACCTGGCAAACCTAAGCTGAATATCTAAAACGAATCTTAATAATTATTTAAAAATTTGGCTTAGTTAAAGGAAAGTATTTCAAAATGTATGCAGACCTCAGAAATGGATAAAAGGAACATGAAAGAACTGAGAGCAATACTATAAAAGGAAGATGCTGGAATGAAGGTAAAAATAATCCAAAATATAAGTAGCCAAGCAGGTGATGTAGAATCCAACAAGATAGGAAGGCCAAAGCAGCATATGCCCAACAATTACATATCGTTTCAGGTTTGCTTGAACCACAGGCTCACAAAGGAGGCTGTGTAGCCTAGTGATCAAGAGCATGCATTTGGGGGCGAGCAAGAATCCCCCCGGGTTTGAATTCCATCTCTGCTGCTTACTACCCCAAGTGGCTGTGGGCAAGTCACTTAACCTCTCTCATTTGTCAGGGTGCTAGTGTGAATATAGATGAGATACTATACATAAAACACTCAGCTAAGGTACCTAGCACATAGCAAATGCTCAATAATTGCTGCAGGAGAGTAAAAGCTCTGGGCAGAACCTTTCATTATTCAGTTATTGCTTTGTAAGCATTATGAAACTTAATGCATTAAAAGGGCCCTTGACTCTCTACTCTCCTTCCCACTTTTTCATCTTGTTAAAAAAAGGTCAAATCCAATCTCGTTCATCATAATCACAGTGCTATAACATTTCAAATTAAAAAGCTTCTTATACTAATAGGCTTAAGTTTGATTTGATCGCCTCTAATACTAATGATCTGTCTCTGACTGTATTTCACAGGCAGATAAGGGCTTACACTACTCTGCCTCTAGTTTGCAGATGGTTATTTATTTCATCTAAGTGACAAATCCATTCCGGCATGCTGCTTGGTCCCCAGGGGCTGAGAGAGGAGAGGATCACTATCAGAGGGTCTTAGCCTGGCCGGCAGAGAGAAGACTGACTGGGCAGGCGGGGAAGGTGGGAGGGACGCTCATTTGAATGGGAAAGTGCCACCAAGTGAATTTGGTGTTGAATGTGGAGAGGTCCTGAAATGCCCTGGTGATTTATGTTTCATGATCTTTATCTCTGGCTATGTCTCTTGAGCCCAGTATCTTTTAATTCCTCGAGTTAAGCATGTATGTTTCTAAAGTATGGTTCTAGAAACCACTACTTATAAAATAGACTGCATAGTCAGACATTTGTGTACTTAATAATATCAACATGAATAATTAACATTTAATTACAATTATTTTTCTTTCCATCTATTTTTTTTTTTTTTTTGGTAATTAACTGACAAACTACCATTCAACTATTTGACCCATGCATGATTGCTCTTATCTAATATCTAAAACTGTGGGAGACTTTTAAAAAATTCCAAATGGCTTTTAAAGTAAGTGTCTGCCTGGCCTATGTCTCTTTTACATTTATCGCCAGTATATTCTACAAAGGGCAACAAAAATGTCCATCTCTGTTCTTTGTTCTTCACAGGTGTGTAGTAATGAAGCCACCTGCATCTGTGATTTCACCTGGGCGGGAACAGACTGCAGTATCCGGGATCCAGTTAGGAACCTTCATCCCTCCAAGGATGAAGGACCCAAGGGTTTGTGTGATTTCAGTTTCAATTCCCAACTCACTGAATTCGTTGGTATTCATCATATGGAGCCAATAGAACAACGTAGATTTGGACGGAGGCCTGTAAGAATATCTCTTTAGCCTGTAAAATGTTTAGCTCATGTTACTGCAGAATTAAGGACGCTAGTATATCATATTGGAAAAAAATATTTGAATTATCCCTTAGTCTAGAATTGAGATTAAGAAGAAGTAAATATACCAATTTCCTTTCTTTTCTTTAAAACTCATTCTTTTTTTTTTCTTCATAATCACAAAAATTAATCATTTTATAGTTTGTCTAAGCTATGTCAGTTTTCTAATTGAGAAATCTTTTTGGATAACATATGAAGCTCTATAGCCCTCAATTCCTGAAGAGACTAAGGCTGATTCAAGTGCACGCTTAACGTTCAGTAATAGTGGGTGTATGAAAATACTTTTCATACATTTGCTTAATATGCCCATCATATTAAAATGTGATAAGAATCATAACTACACCCTCACAGTCTATTTCTGTTCTTCTATTACTAAAAAGGAGCCAATTCCACTTTTGCATGCAGTCTTTTGTTACTTGGAAACTTAAACAAAAAAATTCTTAGATCCACTTCAGAAGTTAGATGAGGAGAAGATTTAGACTCTGACAAGAGAGCAGAAGCTCATTTTTTCCAGATTTTCTCTCCATAGCATCCTTGTGATTCTCTTAACTATCTAGATGCTCTTTCCTCCAGGAAAGTATAAAATAAACCTGCCTGAGCAGAGGAGCACAGCTCAGTCACCTTAGGCTCTGCCTTTTTCATTCGGTAGCATAAGGGATTATTAATTGCCTGACTCAACTTCTCATCCCTGCACCCGCCCAGACCTAGAAAACTTAATTGGAGGCATAAAGCGAGCAGTTCCATTTTAGAGAAGATACAGCAATATTTGTTTTTTGTGTCTTTTTTTTTTAAATTTACCATGTTAACCGTTTTTTTAAAAAATATATTTTTATTGATTTTTTACAGAGAGAAAGGGAGAGAGATAGAGAGTTAGAAACATCGATGAGAGAGAAACATCCATCAGCTGCCTCCTGCACACCTCCAAGTGGGGATGTGCCCACAACCAAGGTACATGCCCTTGATCGGAATCGAACCTGGGACCTTTCAGTCCGCAGGCCAATACTCTATCCACTGAGCCAAACTGGTTAGGGCAGCAGTATTTGTTTTGTTTCTTCATATGTAATGCAGTATCATTCTACATTATCTTTAAAGATAACCTTTTTCATCATTCAAATAATACATGTTTATTATAGAAAAATTTGAAAATATAGAAAATATTAAAAGATTCCACCACTAAGAGGTGATTAACATAAGCATTCTGGCATATTTTGTTTCTGTTGTATTTTCTCCCCGCTCCCCCCCACCCCCCATTCTTAATGAAGTCAGTGGAGTCATTAGAGTAAGGGTAACATAACCATGGGTTTTAAAATTGTTAAAATTCTTGTGATCTCTAGTAATCTTCATTAAACTGAAAGAAAGCCAGTAATTGATATATATGAAGAACAGTTATTATTAGATTTCCAGAAAAGTCAAACAATAGTAGTACACTAAATAATAATGCTTTATCTTTATTTATATCTTTTTCAGCCTCTATAGAAAAATCAGCTGATATACTAGTAAAATGGTGGAATAACAGAAATCAAAACTATAACACTTTGTTGTAGGCTTTGTGACTTTATTTTTAGTATTCTGGTTCAGAGAAGATGATGAGAGAGAAACTATGTATTTATATTTTTATCCAGATAGCAAATATTTATTGAGGGTCAACTATTTAAAAGATAAGCACATCCTTGATCCACAGTAGGCACTCAATAAATGTTACATCCCTTCCTTTTGGGAATATATAAAATAAATGAAATGCTGCATAGTAATGCTGATTTCCAGTTTAGCAGTATCCAGGTATTATATTGCCTTGAGAAAGGGTAATAGGTAATGAATTCAAGACATGTTAAAACAGTACTTTCTTTTTAAAAATTCTTTATAAGAGTTTATTTTAGCCAAACTGATGACAATTGCCAGGAAGCGAGATCTCATGCTTCCTCCAATCATGACACTCTCTCTCTCTCTCTCTCTCTCTCTCTCTCTCTCTCTCTCTCTCTATATATATATATATATATATATATATATATATATATATATATATGATTGATTTTTACAGAGAGGAAGGGAGAGGGATAGAGAATTAGAAACATCGATGAGAGGGAAACATTAATTTAGCTGCCTCCTGCACACTCTCCACTGGGGATGTGCCCGCAATCAAGGTACATGTCCTTGACCGGAATTGAACCTGGGACCCTTCAGTCTACAGGCCAACACTCTATCCACTGAGCCAAACCAGTCAGGGCCAATCATGACTTTCTTAACTGTGGGTTCAGCAGCTGTGTGAGGAGCTACGGAAGTGTTTTTCTCCATAGCTGAATGCTGAATATTCTTTCTCAAGATTCAATTGGTTTGACTGGCACTTGCTTTACTGAATCTTGTGTTTGGTCCTCTCCAGATGTTTGCCATATACAGTGAGCAGCACCCACAATAATCAGGCTGGTCATATCCATTCAGTGGTTCTCAACCTTCCTAATGCAACGACCCTTTAATACAGTTTCTCATGTTGTGGTTGACCCCCAACCATAAAATTATTTTCATGGCTACTTTATAACTGTAATGTTGCTACTGTTATGAATCGTAAGGTAAATATCTGATATGCAGGATGTATTTAAGCGACCCCTGTGAAAGGGTCGTTCAACCCCCAAAGGGGTTGCGATCCACAGATTGAGAACTGCTGCATTAGATGAAGGATTTTCTGTATAGGTACAGTGAGACAGAATTAAAAAGTACTTAGTTTTATCTAATTTCATTGTACTTCTTTATTGTGGAGGGGGAAAAAATCAAGGAGCAAATTGAAACTATTGCTTTCTTTTGTTTTTTGTTTGTTTTTGTTTTTAATCATGAACACTGGCATAAAAGAGAAGTTGTACCCAACTACAGCCCTTTGGATCAAGACCAAATTAGTAAAAATATAGGTGAATTCTGTGATGGTTTCTATCGAATGGAGGCTGTCAGAAAGGAACCAGTGTGTTTTGGATATTTCTTTCATTTTAATTACAAATTCCTGGAAGAATTAGAAACTCAACCTCTCCATCTGGGTAGGAACTAAAAAACACAGATGAAAGTATTGCCATTGCAGTCACTGCACCAGCTAACATTGTCCACTTTCACTCACTGATTAAATAATTTGTTCCAACTTCTCAAATAAAAGATATGAAAAGGGGAGAGGTAGGATCTCAAAGCAAAAACAATGTGAACAATGCTTTTTAAAAAAGATTTTCCATTTCATATCACTTTATTGCTATTATTATTTTTGCATTGCTCTTTATTTTACATACAAAGATTCTTCTGGGCCCTCTTTTCCCAGCTTGCTTCCACTGAACTCACTGGAAGATAATTATTCTAGTTTGTTCTGCAAGGGTAGCATTCATTTGAACTGTGTTTAAGGGACCCAGGGTCCTCACCTGCTGTAGGGAGAGCCAAGTCAAGTCCCCATCCTTTTTGTCAATTTATAGGCATTTGTGCATGGTGCTGATTATGGAATGCAGTGGGACTTTTCTCATTGGCCGGTTTACATCACCATTACAGGAGGGAAGAGAGGATACTGGACCCTGTCATATGTTTTCATTGACATGGAAGGACAGAGAGCCTTTCTGAGAGCATTGTTCAGACCCTCCCATCACGACCATAGTCATCAAATCAGAGATGAAAAGGCCTTAGTGGCAGTTTGGTCCAGATCCATTGTCTTACAGATACGAAAACTAACTTAATTATCAGGGTTAACACAGAGTTAGGGGCAGAGCCACGAATAAAATGTAGACGACCTAATCTGGAGCCCATGGCATTTTCTGTTGTTGCACACATCCTCATTTAAAGCTGAGTGTGTATGAACTTATTATGCTGGTTCATATAACACAGGAATAAGTAGAAAGGGTGAAAAAATAACCGGGTAATGATTAAGCTTAGCTGACCTAGGACGAACATAGCATTTAGTGTTTTGAAAACAATAATTTCTGTCTAAATAGATTGAGGAGTATTAGTTAATGTTTACCTTTTGCATATGTCTTTTTAAAAGCTGAGTTTCTTTGTGAGTGTACATATCTGTGATTTTATATGAGATGTTATGATTATTATATATGATTATGCTCAGGTACATTTATATCTCACTTAGGTATATTTTCCACTAACAATAGTGTCATCATTAATGTAAGAGTTTACCAAATTTTAAGATTTTTCAATAACTATGAGTTCATTTTGTTTAGGTTCAGAAAAATGCCATGATATTGTTAGTGACAGCTAAACTGACTGCATTAATATTCTTATATAAAATAATTTATTTTTCATTCCTTTAGACATTTGTCCCTGTGTACCCCCAAATGAACTTATTATTATTATTATTTCCTGGAAAAGAGTAAGGAGATCTGAGTGTATGTCTGGCATACTGAAATATGGAGCTAGATAAAATATCTATTTGTCATGCCAATATGATACTCTGGTATAAAGAGTACATTTAGAATTTATTTCTAATCTTAAATTTTAGGAAAATGATGAAGAAATTTGGTCCGTAGAGTATAAAGATGGCTTTGATGCCTCCTATCTTTTAAGCATTAAGGGATGTAGGATTAAAGCCCCTTTTGGCTCATTGGAATCATCTGAACTAAATAATGCACCTTTCTGTTTCAGAAACTCTCTAAAAGTAAGAAAAGAAAAAAAACCAGCCACTCAGTTTTTAAAACACAATGTCAAAATGTCTGAAGCATGCCCTGTCTGTGGAACACTTCTACATATCAAATAGAAATTCTTTAAAAAAGGAGAACGTTCATAGTTTTATTCTCGATACCATACACTTCTCAAAAATTCTACCTTTTAGCACATCTGAACCTAAATAGCGGGGCCAAGATGAAAAGTGACAATAATAAACCCACAAACAACAGCAATAAATAAGCAAAAATGAAAACATACTGGTAGGTAATAAACAGTTTCCACAATCAATCAAGTTACAATAAAAGGTAAGTGTGTCAAAAGGTTAGGGAGCAAAGTTCAGTTCCTGAGATGCTGATTGTGTTATTAGCTAGAATCTTGAAGAGTTCCATCTTCAGGTTTTGTGGGGTGAAGGTTGGCGCCCAGCATACTCCCTGGGAGAAAAAGGCATGTAGTAGAGAAAGAATGAGTGAGTGAGTGAATGAAATACAGTTACATAAGGAGTAAATTAGTGCAAAAGTAAAACCAGAGCATAAGTCTTCAAAGGTCCAAGGAGTTTCTTGCCAATGAGATGGTAAGTTCTCTGTAGCTGTGCAGAAGTGCTGAGACCTGTTTGCAAGTATGGCCCCTGTCAAAACCTACCCATCTGTGAGCCACTTCGTTTCGTTCATGTTCATTTGAAAATAGATTGAGAAACTACCAACTGAAGAGATAACCCTGCTAAGTATCCTGATAAAGAATTAAATGGAATTTATATATTTTCAATATAGCAGAATTTAAAGTCATGAGAGGCAGGGAGAGCAAGGAGGGGAGAGGATACTTTTGAAAAAGCTATTTTTCCCACTTTTATCTTACTTTGGTGTTAAGGCTACCTACTTACCAGTTAAGAATTTGGAAATGATTATTCTTGATCAGTGGAGGTTATACACTCTATTTGTTTATTTTGGATGCGTATTTGAAGCATCTGTCTTGTTCCTCTTTGTATTTCTAACACTTACATGGTGAATTGCCTAATTCTCTTGATTCATCAGTAATAAATCACATCCTTAGCAAATATAAAAGCTTTATTAACTAGTTACTTTCATCATTCATAGTTACTATAATTTTTAAAATATTAACAAAATTTTACTCAGCATCACATTTCACAGGAGTGTGTGTTTCCTATAATTTAGCATGTGGCTTATGTAAAGATTGAAGAGCTAATAGAACTCTTGTGTATTTTGGCTCTGAGAGCCAATGCCTAAAACTTAAGCTAAATATATATATATATATATATATATATATATATATATATATATATATATATATAATTTCCTGGTTAATACCCAATATTAATTTAGTATTCTGAAAGCAATGATTTCCTAAGGTCTTAAGAAAATGAGGCATTATAACTGACATAGCTTTTATCCCACTATTTGCCTCTACAATTTGGGAATCTGAGCTAGAATTTAGGTTATTTTGTATTATGTATTGCCATACTTGGAAAAAACCACCACCTTAGATGTTGATCTTTCTCCTTTCCCCTCCGTGCTCTCAGTAGTAGCCTTTTTCTGTTTTCTGTTGTGCTCCCATCTTTTTTGGTTTCGTTTTCAAGAACGACTCAGGTTGAACTCAGTTAATGATGAAACTAGAATCTCTCACTCATATGATTTGCCCTGTGGAAAATAAAGCAATTGTGCAGTTGCTCACGTGGGTTAGAGATCTAAGGTTCTCTCGAGATCCTTTGGGAGAATATTCAGCTAAAAAGGTCGGTGATCCCAATATTAAGGCTTACTAGTATGAACTTGCAACTTCCAGTTGTGGTTCTTAGCTTGTTTCACCGTGTCTCGTGGCACAGTCTGTGTGAGCGCAGCCTTGTGAAAGCTAATCTCTGTTTTTATTGGTGAAGTGATACGAAGCTAGTACCTACTTTTGACTCGCTTGGAATATGGGATAAAGTGCTTATATGTCCGGTTTGCATGCACATACAGATGCACAGACACACTCAACCATAAATATTCCACCTTCTTACTTCAACCCTAAACTTCTTCCTGCCTGTGCAGAGAGAAGCTTGGGAACTCGGGCTCATTGCAGTCCCATTTTGCCAGGAAAGCTGTACGCAGAAGCGAGGGTGTGCAGACCTGGAGTGTCGCCTCAGTGATTCACCACTCCACAGTTTGAAGCAATGAGTACACTTTCCCAGAGCCCCTTACTTTCTCTCAGTGCAAAGCCTATATACTACAGACTATAAACAAAAATCTAAATGTCCAAATACTGTGGCAGAACACCGACATTGCAGAGTTATTTGAAATACACTTTTCCAGGTAAAATAACTCCCCTGGTAACGATGCATTTAATTTTAAAGATACTCTCTTTTTAAACGTGTAAGAATTTCCACAGAATTGAGTAAGTTTGGGATTTTTAAAAAAATATATAACTTCTTAGGCATACTTTATAGTTTGAGGATTTTTTTTAAAGTACACAAATGGTTTATAACTTTTGAATGAAAAAATGGATTTGTTGCTCCAGAGTTTAAATTACATTTTAATTTCACTTCACTCCTTATAGGAACTGTAACTCCAGCTGGATTATGTCTTTGTTTAAAAGTGTAAGACATTGTATTTTTAACTAGAGTTTTTGGAGTTGGAAAGTAAATACAAGATTATTCTTTAATATTTTCAGTGTATGTAGAGCTTAATAAGCAAAAAAAAAAAAAATTTAATACATAACTGACTTTCAAAGCGTTTCCTGAATAGATGATTTTGTACGTTAGTGAAATCAGTGTGTGATCATTTTTTTGTTGTTGTTGTTGTTTTAAAAAAAAATCTCCGTTTTTCCCTCCACACAGTGAACCTGGCCACAAGCAGGCTAATAGGTGCTGTGGCAGGCACCATTCTGGCCCTGGGGGTGATTTTTGGAGGCACGGGGTGGGGAATAGAGTAAGCATCTTTTTGAGTTTCAGAGTGTTTCCCTTTGGTTCCTGGTGTGTGAGCTGATCCTCAACCCCTGAGTCCCCCGTGTCGTCTCGTTGATGTGTTGCCCGTGGTGGTGCTACTTGTGCTGTGATTTGGACGTGTTTGTGTCATGTGGTTGTCTCGTGTAGTGGAGAGCCTTCTCCTGTCTGGAACAATGTGGGGCATGACATAATCCTGGGTGCTGATGATGTCTTCGCCGGGGAGGATGGTCCAAAAGCTTCCATTGCTCCTCCACTTGAAAAGTAATGCTAAGATACAGACTTTTTTCTCCCTATTTATTGGCAAAAATGCTTTTATAGACGTGTTTTATTAGGACTCTTATGACAAATTGAGTCATCATCAGTCAAATAAATTCACCTATACAGTTAGGGATTATCAACGGTTCTAGTTCTTTTTAAGGGTAATTTGAATGATAGCCACTAATATTTTCTCTGTTGATTGAGAGTGCTAAAGGAAGCTTCAGCTTGTTTTTACAAAGAAGATATTTAGGACATTGCCTCTTTTTTAATAAAATAGGTTAGTAATTCCAATTTGATGTTTACATAAATATTTGGGAGCAAACAGCATTAAGAATGAAGATCTATCTAATCCACACTTGCAAAACTTTAAGGGAGCAGTTGCAAATTACCTGGTGGGTTTGTCTTTTGAGGAGCCAGAGTATAAATATGTAGCCTACATCCATTTGTCCACTGAGCTCTCCTGGTGCCTCTACTTAGGTTGCTGTGCACTTGATCTATATCCTCAGAATAGCTGTCAGTTCTCCATGGGCTATTCCTTTCATGAGATTTCCAATGTACATGTAGACTAAAAGATTATTGTGATTTTTCCCCTCTAATTTCAGAGAGAGCATTTGCTAATTATAAAAATTCTCCTTCACATGCTGTCTTTTCTGCTCACTGTGGTGATATTAACACTTCATAGTGGCCCAGGAACAAATTGCTAGGATCTTAAGGAATCTCCAGGTAACTTCCACTCAATCAGCCCAAACCATAGGCACTTAGAGAGCATCACTCACATTTTTCCTTAGTCCCATTGGTGGCAGCACACAGATGTTCTCCTTTCATACTGGGTCTGGGAGGCTCAGGGCTGGAAAGAAATAGCATGAAGAGGGCGGTCCATAGGTCGTAGGAGGTGTTGATTCCCTAAATCTCATCTGGGTTGAAGGGCTTTGACTAGATGTGGATCCCATCAGTATGGACTGTGAAGCTAGTTAACCCTGGGGCAGCTAGAAGCACTTGAAAAAAATATTTTGTTTCTCCATCTCTGTTAGAAAGTAAAGTATATGTGAAGTAAAATATTTCTAGAACTTCTAGAAAATTTCACCGTGGGTCTGTTGACTGGATTAGATACAGAAGTAACATTCCTTTTCCAGGGGAAATTCCACACACACATTTATAAGAAATTCCTCCTGGAAAGAAAGGTCATTTTTAAAAAACCATTCCAATTCCTTTTTTTTTAATGTAGTTTATTGACTGTGCAAACTGAAGGGGAGACCTTTACTAATGTTCCCTTTGAATCTTAGAGGTAGGCAGGAACTGGAAGCTTTGTTGTAAGGCACAGTCCTTGTCCTCCTTCCCTTCCGGTGTTGTTGGTTTGTGGCTATTTCTGGTTGTGACAGGTAAGTCTGTATACGTGTATATATATATATTTTTTTCTAAAAATAGATGTTATTTTTAGTGTATTCTTGGTTGTCTATTAGTTTACTGATTTTTTTCCCCTTTAAATTCTAATTTTTGCCAGAGTTGCTAAAATAGTAAATACAGTTAAAAAATAAAATAAAATCCACATAGTACAATGTAGTTTTAATGCCTCCTAGTCTGACTGGCAGTATGATGTCATTTCATCACTAAGGATTCCAGGGACAGAGGCCTTGTTTTGTTTCTACTCCTTAGTGTGTCATTGTAGATTAGGAATTAATTCTCAGGGGTTATGTATTGATTCTAATTCCAGCCTGTTTTGTGAGCAAGTAAGGTGCAAATTGTGTCTAAAGCATACATTCTATACACCTAATCTAATAAAAGAGAAACATGCAAATTGACCATACCTCTGCTACACCCACAAGCCATGCCCACCAGCCAATCAGGAGGGAATATGCAAATTAACCCAACTAAGATGGTGGCAGCCATGGAGCTGGGGCGAGCAGGAAGCTTGGGTTGCTCCTGGCAATGGAGGAAGTGAAGCTTCCCGCCTGCCCTGCATCCCTGAGCTCTGCTCAAGGCTACAAAGTTTCAATTATAGCAGATAAATAAATCCCAGATACCTGCTTCCAGCCTGCAGCCTGGCCACCCTGAAAATAGCCCTCAACCCCTCACCCAGGCTGGCCAGGCACTCCAGTGGGGACCCCCATCCTGAAGGGGGTGTGGCCAGCCTGAAAACAGCCCTCAGCCCCTCATCCAGGCTGGCCAGGACCCCACCTTAAACCAGGACACCCTTCAGGGTAAACCAGCCAGCCCCCACCCATGCACCAGGCTTCTATCCTATATAATAAAGGGATAATATGCAAACTGATAACAGAATGACTGGTCACTATGACACACACTGACCGCCAGGGGGCAGATGCTCAATCCAGGTGATGCCCCCTGGTGGTCAGTACGCTCCCACAGGGGGAGTTCTGCTCAGCCACAAGCCAGGCTGCCAGCTGCCAGCACAGTGTTGATGGCGGGAGCCTCTCCTGCCTCCTCAGCTGCGCTAAGAATATCCAACTGCAGTTTAGGCCTGCTCCCCATTGGCAAGTGGACATCCCCTGAGGGCTCCTGAGCTGCCAAAGGGATGTCTGACTGCCAGCTTAGGCCCGATCCCCCTAAGCCAGCAGGTGGACATTCCCCTGAGGGGTCCCAGACTGCAAGAGGGCACAGACCAGGCTGAGGGTCACTCCTGAGTGCACAAATTTTTGTGCACCAGGCCTCTAGTGGTAATATAAATATTTTTAAGTGTTTTAGAATTTTACTCCCTATTAAGCTTTGTGGAAGAAACACTTATACATGGAATAATGTCGCTTTGGTGGAGGGGTTAGCAAACTCTGTAACAGGTCAGATGGTAAGTAGTTTTGGCTTTGCCTGTGACAAGATGTCTGTCACAACCTTGTGACTCTGCTGTCCTAACCTAAAAGCAGCTGTAAACCACATGGAGATGAATTAGCTATGTCCCAATAAAGCTTCTTTGAAAAAACAGCAGGGCCAGATTTGGCTCATGGGATATAGTTTGCTGCCCCTTGGTTTATCCCATAAGCTTTAGAGTCAGACACATCTGGGTTCAAATCTTGCCTCTGTCACATGTTGACTTCTAGAAGCCTCTATTTCTCCATCTGTTAAACAGTGGTAGTCATAGTCCCTACCTCTTAGGTTTTGGTGAAGATCAGATGATATAATAATGCCGAGTGCTTAAAAGTGCAACCACATCATCAGGACAGTGAATAGTAGTTAACCAGCTTTTGCGGCTCTCATTATTATTTATTACTAGAGGCCCAGTGCACGAATTTATGCATGGGTGGGGTCCCTCGGCCTGGCCAGCAATTGGGGCCTATTAGGCCAGCTGGCTGGGGGGAGAGACCACAGGAGGTTGGCTGTGGGAGTGCACTGACCACCATGGGGCAGCTCCTGCATTGAGCATCTGCCCCCTGGTGGTCAGTGCACATCACAGCAACCAGTTGTTAACATCACTTAGGCTTTTATATACATAGATTATGACCATATCGCTAAAGGCCACTGCGATTTGCATTCTGTAGAACTTCAGTGGTTAGTCTTAAGGGTATGTCCAAACCCAGGAGCCCCAAGAGACCTCATCCCTGAGATGCCCATTGTAACCCCCATCCACCTTTCCTCGCATCCACAGGCACCGGGTGGTCTCTGAGTAAAAACGTCACGTGGCACACAATTTCAGTGCTGCTGAAAGTGGCATCCATTTATGTGCACAGTCGAGGACACTGATATGAGCAGAAAAGAGAATCTCATATAGCAATGAAGACACATACAAACCCTAGGGTTTCAGGGGAGCTAGCAAAATGGGCCCTATGACCTTGGGAACAGGGCCATAAAATTAGGACAGAAAATATTTTGCTGTTAGGGGGCGCTGTACCTGCATATTAGCATCCTGTAGGATGTGATACTTAAAGTAATTCTCATACTAAAGTGAAGGTTGCTTACATTTAAAAAGAGTGAGACCAGGTGTTTTCCATGTGAGTGGAGAGAACACACTGTAATACCAACTCTCCCTCAAACAGTTGAAACTCCACTTTCTTTTTTCCATTTCCCCAACATTACCCAAGTGAGTTTTATACTTTCTTTATATCTTGCCTTTGGAAGCCCCTGCTGCTGTTTAAACACTGCCTGGATCTGTGCAGTGAAGAAATGTATCTTTGAGAACAAGACTTCCAAGTCAGATCTTTATTGGTAACCTCCTTCTGACTTCTGAATTTTAACTGTCTCCCAGTGGGGCATAAAACATCTAGCTTTCAGACAACTTTATGTGCTGCTTGAAAGAACACTTCAGTAGACTGTTTCCTTCTTTTCATGCCCTTATTTGCCAGCAGATTGAGCTAATTCTAATGCAATCGCGTTCTTTATGCGCTCCTTTATTTGTTTGATTCATGGTATTGGGAAAGGGGAGGAGAAGAAAGACGTGCAATGACAGCAATTGGCACCTATTTGCTTCAAATTCTGCGAAGGTGGATTTAATGGAACTTAATTGTCAGTGGTGCAGAAGCTGCAGATGTAAAGGCATTCAAACCCCAGTAGCCGTTATCCACAGCATGGAAAGTGTAATTAAACTAAGTCAAAAAGGTGATTTATGTGTTTAGCAATTTTTCATGCAGGGTTTTGACTTCCTGAAACCGCTCACCTGCCTTTCCCTGGTGGTAACGAAAGTGATTGGCTCATATGACTTTCTTCCCATGATCCTTTGTCACAGGTCCTAGTGCCACCAATCTCATAATAGGTTCCATCGCTGGTGCCATCCTGGTAGCAGCTATTGTCCTTGGGGGCACAGGATGGGGATTTAAGTAAGCAACGCCGCATGCCTTCTTCTCAGTGGCTCTGGCACTTCTCTTTTCTGCTTACATAATCAAGTTTTGAGTTCCTGCTACAAGTTTTAACAGTAAGTCTGAGAAAAATATCTCATTCACAAATGGGTCAGAAAAGAAGAAACATGGAAACACCAATGTCATCTTCAAGCAAGTGGGGAAACATGAAATGTGAAAGGAATTCACATGCACTGGATTAAAGAGAAAAAGTGGGAGTTCTTTAATAGGAAGGTAGTCTCCGCGAGCATTCTGAGAGACATTTGTTAATACACAGGTCTGCAAGGAAACTACACTTGGAAATGGTGGACATAAACTCCTTGTATCTGTTTAAAACTGGTTTATCGTCCATTGACATTTAAATTTCACACCCCAAGTAACCATTTGTTCATCATTTTCACATGTCATACGGTATGCAGCTTTATGATTTTAAAAGCTTCATTATTTTATAAAAACAGATTTTCAAAAGTATTTTCATTAATTCCCTAACCAACTGAATTGGTTTCACATTAGAATTTAAAGTCTGTGGTTTTGTGATACTTAATATTTTCTAATTAACTGCAAATGTTGGCGTGGCTGGTAGGCCTGGTGTGTCTTCACAGTACCTTTTTTGTTTGCATTGTACGTTGACCACAGAAATAAGTTAATTTAAATAGAAGTGCCAGATAATCACAAATAATCCAAAATTTCAAAACTTATTTATTCAGTTTGGATGTTTCTTTACCTCAGATTCATTGGGCAATTGCTTCCTATAGCTTTTTGTGCTGTGGTGACTCACAATTTGTAAATAAGACATCTTATGCGAAGTATTCCTTGTGATAAATTACATTTCAACCAGATATGTAGAAACAAATTTAAGACCATTGCCCAAATTCAAAGCCCACTTTGCCTTCATCTGGTGACACAATTGAGGAAGTTTTTGACCTGAATTGTCCGAATAATTGCCTTAATTAGGAAGGTTTTTTTTTTTTTTTTTTTTTTTTTTACAGAGAGGAAGAGAGAGGGATAGAGAGTTAGAAACATCGATGAGAGAGAAACATCAATCAGCTGCCTCCTGCACACCTCCCACTGGGGATATGACCGCAACCAAGGTACATGCCCTTGATCGGAATCAAACCTGGGACCTTTCAGTCCGCAGGCCGATGCTCTTATCCACTGAGCCCAACCGGTTAGGGCTAATTAGTAAGTTTTATATTTGGTATCCTGAATTCTGTGTATTTAAACTAGTTAAATGTTATTATTAGAAATTGATTATGAAAGAAAAACAAACCAAAAGATGATTTAAATGAACTCAAGCCTACAAGTTTTTGAGTATTTTAACTTGGAAAGCTATTATCAAATAGTACCTCTTTTCCACAGAGAGATTTATAGACCTGAACTTGTTTGATGGAACATTAGTGTTGGCATCAATGTGTTTTCAAAAACACACTCCCAGTGGGCAGCTCATGTTTGAATTTCTCATCACAATATTAACCAGACATTGCCCAGATACTGAGTCACTCCTGTGGCACATGACACAATAACATGTTTTTGTTTGGACTGGCCTAATTGAAGCAAATATTTCTAAGTGCCTTGTTACTTACTATAAACAAGTCACTGTACATGACAGTTGTTCCATGATCCATTAGTTTATAATGCCCCCATTTAAATATGCCTCAAGGAAAAGAAATTTGGCTCATGCTCAGGGTTATGCCTGTGGCATGAGGAAGCCTCAGTTTCCACGGCTTGGAAAACAGCCTACTGTGCATCTTTGCCATCCAGCCGCAAGCAATACCAAAATATCCCATCTCAACATTTGGAGATAAGAGCACAGTTCTGTAGCAGGACCTCAAAACGGCGGCTTGGCCTAGCTCACAGCTTGAATTGCATGTTTCTTTGGGGGAAAAAACAGAAAAGCGTTTTTAACACTGTGTATATAAGTGGATTAGACCCTGTTCAGATTAATTAAATCTGAGAGAGATGTCTAATCAACATAACAGAAAGGGTGGGTGGGGAGACGGGCGTTGAGTGAGGTGAGAAACAGCTATGGGATTGCTGCGCAGTACTGCTGTGCTAGGTCAATGTCCCTTCCCGTGCCCTACGACCTTAATAAGAAAAACATTGTAGAAGAGTGTGAGGTAAATTTTTTATGTTCTGGAAAAAAAAAAAAGTGAAGGAGTGAAGTCCCTTCAGGAGTTTAGATGTGGAGAAGCTGCTGCTTTTTATGATGTTGGTTGCTACACGAGGATCTGAATCTGCTTTCGACTTTAATAGTAGCTGCCTGGTTTATATACGACAGGAAAGATCTTCGACTTTGCAGTAAAAGACTGGGTGTTGAATGATCAAGTTTAGGTTTTCTCACCACCTGGGCCGTTTGGGAGGTGATTAATCTAGACATGCTTTGGAAGTAGAATTATTTGCTAGTTGAACTGAAAGCCTTTGAGTTTTTCATTGAGTTCAATGGAAATACTAAAGAGTTTCCCTTTAGAAGCAGAAGTTGAAAAATAGTTTGTAAGAAAGATCGCTCTGAATACCTTTATTGGACATCCCTCCTGAATCAGGTTTTTATTGATAGAAGAGACATTAACAAAGTAACCTGCAGAATTGGAGGGCACACAAACTTCCAAATGTATGAACTGCTCAGGGGAAGTGTGGCTTTTTCTTAACATCACGTGTCTTTGGGCAGAACACTGTGAGTAACGTAGATGTGGAAGAAGCGTCAGCCATACATGACCCATTCAAGTACGAAGGAGAAATACAGCAATGCTTTGACCCCTGGCACACTCTATCATTTTTTATAGTTTTTTCCTTTTAAACCATATTTCCTCTGAAATAGGTGGTAAAAAGCAAGAGTGCTTGTGAGTGTGCATGCATGTGTGGATATAGGTACCCTTGTGTGTATAAGGTGATCATGAAGGTTTATCAAGATTATTGTGGTAAAAAATAATATAAGTTTATATTACTTCTTCTTAGCAGAGTCATAGAGTCTGAAAGCTTTGCTTAATGAGAATAAGATTTTCATAAGCAAGGTTATAGACTTCCTGAAAAGAAAAAGAAAGTGTTACTTGGTAGGTTATTTTATTTGACATATCCTGATTTATTGGGCAATGTGGTAGATATACCTTAGTAACTTTAATTAATTTCAGACTCTAAAAGTATGAGGTTTCTAAAGGATGGTTTAGTCTATGGATTTCGTCTTTTGGGTCTTAGAATTTTCCTCTGAGACATCCTGTGCAAAATAAATCTAGGCTCTTGGCACACCAACTTGTCCAGCATTTCCCCATATCTGCATTTATTTACCCTCATCCCATGCTCCTTATCCTCTCCATCACCTACACACACAGACTAGTGCAGAGGTGCAGAGGATTGCAAACTCTGTCCTGACTCGTGGGGACTCGGGGCTCCTATCTAATGTTGTGTAATAATCTCCTTGATTATATCATTAGAGATGTTGCTTTTATTAGATTTGGGGAAAAATGTAGATGAAGGGTCATTTTAGTAGCATCTTCTCTGAAGCTTAGGAAAGGTGACAATTATATGACACGAACACTTCATATCTCCATTTAAAATGAACAGAATTGCCGTCATTACCTTGCACATGGCTTTTTAACTGCCAGTCCCTAAATCTGAATACAGAAAACTTGATGTGAGGTATGGTTGTTTATGTACACATAAAATATATGAACACCATAGTTGATGATAGTAAGGAAAGAGAAATTCTAGGTGATGGTAGGGAAATGACTTGAAGGTAGGTAACAGTGACATAGTTTAGTGACAATGCAAATCACAAGATTTTAGGATGAGTGTTGGGCTCTTCCAACTATACCGTAATGTTTCAGTCTGTGGAACCCCTTCACCATGTCCCACTATCCCACTTCTTGCTCTCTCCATGGGGTTCAGTGACAGCAGTGGCCATACTGGCCCGGCAGAGCTGCTCTTGACATTAAGTAGTTAATTTAATAAGTGTAATTACCATATGTGATTTCTCCTCGATGAGAAGTTTCTTGTGTTACGCAGTCTTACTGAGCCAGACTTTGCAAGCAGTTCCGTTTGACCTATGTTTTACTTCACTGGCCATGGTGAAGCACAGACTGTTCAGGTACTCACATCAATGAAAACTGAGAGGACCCATCTGGATGAATACAAGGGAAGTTAACTGAATTGTTTAATGTCAAGTTGGATGGAATTGGAAAGGAACTTAATATTGCTAATTATATTTTCTCAAAAGAATACATGTCTTTTTAAAAATTTGCTTTTGGGTTTTACAGAGTTAGGAAATGGGATCAATGTTACCTTGTCTTTCCATGAGGAGCATAAGCAGACTTGTTGCTTATCCGAATTCCATGACCTGACCCCAATGCAAAATTCCCCCAGTGCCTGCTGCTCCTGTGTTAGGCAGTTTCTCACTCAGGTTGCCAGGAAGACTGAGTTCAGCCCCCTGACTCCACCCTTGGGGAAGTGAACTCAGTCTAAGGTCACCTAGAAAGGGTGAAGTGAGGTGGGACAAGGACTCATTGTGGAGAGAGATAAGAAGGTGATAGCAGTGGATCAATATACCCTTGACAGATCTAAAGTCTTTATAATCTGAGATGGTTGCTGTTACCTGAAGAGTTGTTTTAATTTTGTTTACATGTATGTGTGTATACTATATATTGTGGACAAAAGTACAGGTTTTTCAGAAGTAGTAAAAGTTAATAGAAATGGGGTCAATGCAAGGTTTGTGCTTTATGGTAATCTATCTATCTATCTATCTATCTATCTATCTATCTAAGCCTAAGCAACCATCACAACCAAACAGGCTGCATGGGGCGACCAGTCCGGTAGGGAGGGTTAGTGAGGGACGACCAAACGACTGAGCAGCAGGCTGCGTGGGATGACCAGGCTGACATGGGAGTTAGTGAGGCAGGCTGTGTGGAGTGACCAGGCCTGCAGGGGGTTAGTGAGGGATGACCAAACAACTGAGCAGTAGGCTGCAAAGAGGGCGGTACCCATAGCCAATAAGGAGAGAATATGCTAATTGACTACTACACCCTCAAAGATAGCAGTGCCCACAGCCAATAAGGAGGAAATATGCTAATTGACTGTCACACCCTCAAAGATGGTGGTGCCCACAGCCAATAGGGAGAGAATATGCTAATTGATGCCATTCCCTCAAAGATGGCGGCACTCACAGCCACAAGATGGCTGGCAGGGAGGGCAGTTGTGGGTAATCAGGCCAGCAGGGGAGAACAGTTGGGGGCAACTGGCCTGCAGAGGAGGGCAGTTAGGGGCAACCAAGCCTGCAGGGGAGCAGTTAGGTGTCAATCAGGCTGGCAGGGGAGTGGTTAGGGGGGGGATCAGGCTAGCAGGCAGAATCAGTTAGGGGCAATCAGGCAGCAAGCGTTTGGGAGCCAGCAGTCCCAGATTGTGAGAGGGTGCAGGCTGGACTGAGGGACAACCCCTCCCCCCCATGCACAAATTTCATGTACTGGGCCTCTAGTATTTTATAATGATCCAGAAATACCTTATAGGTTATGATGAGCAAGTTAATTGCCTCACAGTCCTAGTGAACAGAGAATATTCAGGTGAGACAGTTGTGGAAGGAAAACAACAAGCACATGCCCACAATACTTGTGCTCTCACGTTGAAATTGAACAAAGACTTAGATATAGAAAATTCAGGGCAAGCAGTTGTCAACGTACAGTGGCCCATGTGGTTACTCACAGTGAGCCTGCCATGGGAGTGTCCCTTTCGTCCTCACCGGGGAGGAAATACGGTCCCAGAACCCCCTGTTAGTATTCAGATGCTATTTTATGGTAAGTACATGATTCTACAGCATGGGTTAGCCTCCTTGTCAGCCTGGGAACACAGTCACCCTGTTGAACATTGTTTCTGTTTAAAAAAAGAATACAATTTAAGCTTCAAAAACCGACTTTTAAAAGCAGCACAGAGGTTGCCTGTATGTCATGCTGAAGTGGGATTTCATATCTCCATTTAAAAGTGAACTGGATTGTAGTTATGACCTTGGACATGACTGTTCATCTGACATTCCCTGCATTTGAATTAAGGAGTTTAGATGTGGGCAGTATAGTCATTTACATGCATAGCTCGAGTTGGCTTGATATTTCCTCTACATTCATTTTAATTGAGAAGACATTAGTTTAACATTTCTCTTGAGTTCCAGTAATGTATATCTAACTAGTAGTCCTTCAGGATCATTTTACAAGGTCAAGCAGTCCCTGTTTTCTCCAACCTGACTTACTGGAAGTGTGATTCCTAATATAAGTTACCTTCAAGGGCTATGTTCATGAATAGTAGATACACATCCTGTGCTCTGGAGCAAACTCAGGGACAGATGCATAATGGGAGATGTCCCCCTTGGTCTCATCTCTATTTCTGGGACAGCATCAGCAATGCATGCTTTCAAGAATATTGATTCAAAGAAGGGTTTTAAGGTGGTGGGTGATAGGGAAGAAAAGGAAGTAGCACTGTTGGAGACAGTGTTTGTTGCAGTGAATTACCTGCTAGGTCAATGAACCATGTGCTTAGGCCATTAAAGATGTTTTAATGAAAACTTTCAAAAAGAAAAGGAAAATTCTCTTTAAAGATTTTTATATGTGATGGTTCAAAAAAGAAGCATCGAAGTGGTCATCTTGGGGAAAATAACTTTCCAGGATCAACTTTGAACTTTGGTGTTGTTTTTATTTTGAATTACCTAGAGGTGAGGAGGGATATACTGTAATCCTTTTTGTACTTAGGGCTGTATGGGCATCCAGCTGTCCCAAGTGAGTGGGCAGGGGAACGAGAGCTCCTGGGGACTCCTCGGTCTCCAGTTTTGCATGATGCCTCGGTGGCAGCAGCGTTGCACCCGCCCAGTGCGCAGATTAAATGCATGAGCCTCCTTGCTTGATGCCCCACATGAAACCAGACCATGGGGAGGTTGCAACCAACTCTTGTTGCCTTGTACAGTGTCTTGCTGGTTCTTTCTTTTCTCTTTTGAAACATCAGAACCACTTTTTAGGAGACTGGACACTGTGAGCGAGGCATTTTAATGTTTCTTTCAACTAAGCTAATCTGCTGCATTTGCTTAACTAACCTGAGCCTGTGTCCATTCTCCTCAGAGTGTACTTTGTCCCTGTGCACTCTGATCTTCAACTTTCTAGACATGAAAAATGCTTGTTCCACAGTGTGGTAAGAACTCACACAGCAAGGCAGCCCCATCACTGAGTAGAGCAAGGTGTTTTGCCATCTTGGCAAAGGCTGATCCACTGATACTGAACTCGCAGGCCCTGGAAGGAATCAGCTACAAGACCTTCAGAGTTCTAATAGCCCCCGAAATGGAAGAGCCCTCCATATAATTATTTTGATGCAGCTACAATTAGCTATGTCAGTTACTTCTGAAATAAGAGACAAATTGGGCTCCTGAGCTTCCAGTGATTTCAAATGAACAACTTGAAGCTTCTTTTGATCTTTACAAACGAATGTATTCTAGTGGAGATGTTGTCAAGATATTCAAAAGTGTAAGAGGTTCTGTGTTTCATTTTCAAATTATTTTGGAAAATCTGCCTCAGTGTGAGTTGATTACTTTGCTCTGGAACTGGTGTTGTCATTATCATCACCCTCCTCTTATCATGATCTGACTAATATTGTGGATTTCCCCCCCTCTGCTTGCATCTTCTTTTGACGCACTCGGGAAGAAATGTCAAGAAGAGGAGGTTCGATCCTAGTCAGCAAGGCCCCATCTGAATCAGCTGCGGCGGAGGAACGGTGCCTCACACTGTTGGATTCTGGATGTGACACGCTTTCAGCAATGTTGCCGGAACTGTTAAGTCTGTAAACAAGAACACTGGGTGTTCATGACTGTAGAACTCAAGTTGGGGTGACCGGGATGAGGTCAGCGAAAACTGTCCTTTTTGGAAATCATTTCAAAGAACTCCTCCCACCACCTGTCAATAAAAGGGGGGCAAAAGACAATGTTCTAAACAGAACTGATTCAGAATCTCTTTTTTTTTTTCTAAAGGAAGAAGGAACAACAACAACAAAAATTAAGTGCAATAAATGAACCATTAAAGATAGCAAATGATTTTTTTTCCTTCCTCAGCCTGCTGGCACTTAATATCTTCTAACTGATCTGGCATGATTTCTTTTCTCTTTTCCTACCAATGACACACTCCAGTGGCATGAAGATCTAATTTTCGAAGGGGTAAAATCTGCATGGCATATCTACAACAAGCAGCTAACAAGCCAATCCGCAGCCAAATCTGCAACTGAATTCCTAAGGTGGAGATGACAGGTGAACGTAGGGAGCTGCCTGGCCCCGCCCCCTAGTCTAGACTGGCCACCCACTCCCTGTGCTTGTTGATTCATTCTCCCATTCAGTTTCTGTTGGACCAGGCAGCCATGGGACATGGGAGCTGGGACTTGAGCGTGGATACTGTTATAAAGTTCTTTTATAAATGTAAATATGGAAATAAGAGGTTTTGACACATCCTGTTCACTTGTCTGTGTTGAAATATTTTTCTTGTAAAGATTCTCTGTGAATTTGAGTTCATTGTTTGCGCTCCATCTTTGGGTTCCTTTTCTCCATTTCTTTGTCTCTGTCCTTCTCTCTTGTAACATGTCGTACAGTGATTGTTGGGCTTGCTTAAAGAAAGACAGATGTGGCCACAGATGCAAGGAGTTTAGGCACAAAACAGGTGCAATTTAAGAATGACATGTTGGAATCAAACAAAATGCTTTGAAACCAAAAATAAACAAAAGATGAGGGGAGCACACAACAACAGAATAACCCATATTAAAATCCCCCAAATTATGTAAATGCAAATACATGTACTGGTAAGTCTCTAAAAATTTTTTGTTGTCATTATAAACATATGTATATAATGTAAGAAAGTAGACACCCTTTCCAAAAGTAATCACTAAAGTGCCAAGCTCATGATGTTAGTGTTTGGTTTTGACAATTTCCCCCCAGTCTTTAATGTGAAAGGAGGATAAACTTAAAGCCTTAAATTAAGAAAATAATAATTTTTCAATGTTGAAAGCTTGGAAAAAAGTTAAGCTTTCCATTTTATTCATATCTATTACTATCAATATTTCATTCATGCTTCATCCTCCTGCCTCAAAATATATATAGTAGAACCACACTGTAACACTGGTGATAAGACAGAAAAACACCAACCCCCTTCCTGTGAGTACTGATGGAATAGCATTTACTTCTGTGTGTTGTGTTTTCAACAAGCCTTGTTGGGCCCACCATGTGCTGCTGGTCTGTGAATAGTTGTGCTGGCTCACAGCGGGGTTCTACTATATATATAGATTCACCTTCTTTTCCCTCCAGGAAGACTTGCAGATATAATCTGGATTCCCAAGTCCCTGTGAGTTTAGTTCACTTTCACTGAGGTTTCTTCTTCCATAAATAAGCTCATGATCACTTCTGATCAAGTGTTACATACATTAATAGAGAATCTTGGTCCTGGCTTTGTTTTGAATGTAAAATGTGTACATGATCTATTCAGTGAGTGTCCATCTAGAGATGAGCTTTCCTGGAGGGTCCAACATACCTTACTTCTCTAGCGACCTCCTTTTAGGAACAGGACATCAGTTACACTATTCACTTCATGACAACCACGTCAGTGAGCTTTAAGTCTCTCTTCAGCATGCTTCATGACACTAGTCTCACAACCTTGGCTTTGACTTTGGAAAGGATTATGTCCTCAAAATGTGCTCTTAAAATAGTGCAGTTTTTCATATAATTTTCTTTCTTTCCCCCCCTTTTTTTTTCCTCTCCCATCCCCCTCTCCCTCTCCACCCTCTTTCCCATATATTTTTAATCATGGAGGTAGCACAGTCCTGGAGCAGAAACTTTACTTTCTATCTGCTACAATAGACCATAACCTAACATCTTCCTCCTGCTGTTGCTTTCTGAGTACTAGGTGCTACACAAGTACGCAGTCTTTCTCTAGAGCTAGCTATATGTGTCTATTGTGCTAACAGGGTTCTTTCTCTACAAGGTAGACCAGCCTTCTTCTTGGCTTTTTAAGACACAGGTTGTACATATCCCTTCCCTAGTGACAATGGCTCTTTCACCCCCGAGGAACTCAGATTACTCGGCATCTCTTCCTGTTGCTGCATTATTTCTGTCTCTGTTGCTGGATCCTACTCACTCGTGGATTCTCAGCCACTGCTGAGTCCACCATGTACATTTCACTGCTCTTCCAGAGGCACCACATGACTTAATAGAAACACAACCATGGTGGTTACAAAACAAGTTAAATCTTTGTCATTAACCTTTGAGCATTTCACAAACAACATTGTAAATGTGCGATGTTATGTTTTAAATCAGACCACAGTGGTCCCCAAATATTATGTACATACGGCAAATGTCTGTGTAACTTTTTGTTACACTGGCAGTTTCATAGGTAACTAAACCTATGCTCCAACGTTAAATTAATTGTGTGTATATGTAAAATACACAAGCTTTAAGCTGCGTGTGTATGAATATGAAAGATTGTGCAACCATACCAATCGTAAACAATGGATTCTAGTTGTTTTTGGTGGTGTTAGGTTATGTAGTTTCCAACTCTGCTCTCTTTTCTCTTGCACATGCTGTTCAGTTGCTGATTTTCGTGGTGTGAAGAATCCTTGTTATTCAGTTGAGCTCAAAGCACAAGCATTATCACTGTTTAATGTTACCCAACAAGAGTTAGTGTTAAGTAATGACAAGTTCCCATCTCACCCACTATACGTTCGCTGCATTAATGAACAACACATGGATGAGGAAATGTAGGCTAACTTCATTGCTCACCTAGGATACTGCATGAGCCCGCTAACTTAGAGCTACTCTTACTAGATAAATGAGCAGTACACATAGGTGCACGCTATGAAACATGAATCACACAGAGTTGCGGAGTTTTACCAAGTGGTATGTGTGCTTTTGGTTTCCTTTTTTGTTTCCCCTGTACTATGCAAAGATGGGAAATGCACAAACTTTTCAAAGCCTAGTGTCTGAAGAACTTTACAAACAATACTTGAACCCTTTCTTTAAAATCATCCCATCTTATAATTGTTCCTTCCATTGTTGATTTTCATTTCTAAATGGCTTGTAATTTTTTAAGTACACCTGAACTTTTGTTTGAAGTTAATAAATTCATTCATAATCTTGTAGGCTGCCTATGAAATGGAGATTCAGTACTCATTGTATGCATCTTTTAGTCAAGTCTGTATTAAAACTTTTGTTAACATAAATGTTGCGGCTTTACACTTTGATCATTTATCATAACCCCCTTTTCCTGTGTTCGCTTGTATTGTCATCAAGAGTTTTAGCACAGGTCTTTCTTAAATGCCCCCTGAACATGTAAGCAATTAATGGAGCAAAATAAATCTCTGAGTAGTGATAAATATAATCCTGATTAAGATTCAGTTTCGTTGGGTTTATTGGAAATGCTTTGCATCTCATAAATCAGAAAGAACAGCTTAGAATCACACCATGATCAGTTTTGTTCTTTTTTTTTTTTTTTTAATCCTCATCTGAGGATATTTTCCCACTAATTTTTAGAGAGAGGGAAAGAAAGAGAGAAATATCAATGTGAGGGAAACACATTGATTAGTTACCTCCTGCATGAGCCCCTACCAACACGAGGGCTGGGGAGGAGCTTGCAACCGAATGGAACCTGGAATGCTTCAGTGCTTAGGCCTACGCTCTGTTCATTGATCCAAACGGGCAAGGGCCAGTTTTGTTCTTTGGTGCTGCTCTTCTGTGTCTAAAGGGGTGGCAAATAATAACAGTCACACTTTTGACCCGGTACCAAAATTACAATCAAGCTGTAGAGAAAATAGAAAGTGTTTGTTATTCAAACTGTGCTATCAAAAACTTTGTAAAAAACATTGTAATAAGGGTATTTCCTTGCACATCACATGGAATTGTTCATCAAATGACATTTCTTCATGAATGTATTTCGGAATGTCTCCTTTTCATCCTCTATATTAAATATAAGATATAGATATATATCCACTGCCCTGACATCTTGCTTCTCTGATGAAAGTTTGAAGGGGCTTTCCATTTCCTATAGGATAAAGTCCAAACCTAATAAGGTGACTAACTTCTGCCTGCCTTTTATGACTTCCTCCTTGTTTATTTAGCCTTCATTGGCTCTTATTCTCTCTCTTATTCTCATTCATCCTACTTAAAGTTCCCTCAAAGAGTCTCTTCTAGCCAGGTCTGAATAATCTTATGTAAATTTTATGTCCACTCACCATAATTCAGTTGTTTCTATGTCAGTTCATATAATAAAAAATATAGAAATACTTAAGATGATATGAATATTATACTTTAAATCAGAAAGCATATTACGTTTGATTTGAAAAGAATTAACCTGACTTTTCAGAGGTTTTCCTTGAAGTCATTCTGTTTTTGAGGTGGACATGGAGATGAATTTTACTCCATGACCTTTTGGTAACTGATGAAATAGGTGACCCAGAACCCAGAACCCCCTTATAGGGGTACAGCAGCCCTAGACTTAAAACTTTGGTGTGAATAATTAGATGATCCATATGCTCACAATGGAAATCTTAACTAACTTTTGAAATTTAAGATAGAGACCCATTAGGGACTGCTATTCATTAACTTATTAATTCAACCAATATTTATTAAGCCTGTATATCAGAAACTCCTCCTACAAATTACAGGAACAAAAGACAATTCTTGGCCCAAAGTTGCTCACAATTAGCTGGGAGATACAAATGATACAGATAATAAATAAATTGTGAACAAAGTAAAAACTTATGAGGAGCAGGTGGGAGAGGGGTGAAGAAGGCTTCCTGAAAGAAGTGATTTTGAACCATGTTGGAAGATGACAAGAGTTCACCAATCTAGTAAAGTGAACAGAAAGCAATGTATGCCAAGAGCCAGGAAGAGGAGCTCAGACCCTTGGTGTAAGTAATGCTAAGTATCTTATCCATCTGGCCTGTGTTTCCTTCCATCCTCCTTCCTATACTCCCTCCTTTCCCCATCTATAGAAATCCTTTACTACTGGGCCAAGTCTCAAGAACATAATGCTAAGCTCTCAATCTTGTGAGCAGGCTGCAACATGTAAATACGTGGTAAGTGCCCTAATAGACATAAATATGAGGTGCTTCAGGAGAAGAGAAGGGGGAACTCTGTCCCTGCCTTTGAGATCAAGGAGGGTTTCACAGAGGAGGTGACATTTGAACAAAAAGCTGTCTAATTGGACCAATATTATAGTCATTCCTGTTTAACCGGGGCTTATTTTGGTTGGTAGAAGTCCATAGATGCCTTGAAGGAAGAACAAACTGTGATGTTCAGTCTAACTTTCTACATCAGGTATCTGGGTTCCTTTTTCTTGTGTGAAGATTTTTATAAGGTTGTCCATCAGAAACTTGTTTGTTTGTTTATTTATTTATTATTTTTAAGCCTCACGCAAGGACATACTTAGAAAGAGAAAGGGCAGAAGAGAAAGAATATGAGAGAAAGGGAGGGAGGGAGGAGAGAGAGAGAGAGAGAGAGAGAGAGAGAGAGAGAGAGAGAGAGAGATGTGAGAGAGAAACATCTATTGGTTGCCTTCGGGAACTGAACCCAAAACCCAGGTGTGTGCCCTAACTGGGAATGGAACTGGCCACCTTTTCAGTGCAGAGGATGATGTTCCAACCAACTGAGCCGCACCAGCCAAGTAAAAACTTAAATTTTTAGATAATTTCCCATTGATGTGCTCATCATGGGCCAGTCATAACTGTTTGGTGTTGTCAGTAATGACAAAAAGGGCTTTTTGACCTGACCTCAAAGCCTCTAATAATTTCTTAACATGCAGATCCCTGGCTAATTTCAACCTGGAGAGAGGAGGTGGATAAAAACCATAAATGCTTTGAAAGCATCAATTAGTAAGCCCTTCAGTTAATGTAGGGTCAAAATCATTTCTCCAAGTGCAGCTGCATTTCCAGTCCACTACAGTTAGTGTCTATGTGTCTTATGCCTTGGAAAGGCTATTTGACTAGATCACATTCGTAACTTCTGGAGAGTAAGGGAATGCCATGATCCCTCATTACCTGATAACAGTTGTCCTGCTGGGACCTTGCGATGTTTCTTTGCCAGCTGATTGCCTGTGTGTACCTGTACTTGCCCTGGTGTGTCTACAAAGACTGCACTTGGGACCCCCCAAAAAGTCTACCCTATGAGAACATTTATTTGACTGTGATGATCACTGAAAACCAAATATAAGCTGAGTAAATCAATTGGTCCTACAAAAACAAGGTAAAACAAAGCAAAACAAAAACAAAAACAAAAACAAAACAAAACAACAAAACAAAATGAAAAACAAACTTCATCCTGAATGATCAGGAGTATATCAAGAGTTCTTCAGATCTCTTTGAAGCTGTAAATAGCTTGCAGCCTTAGGAGGTAAATGAGCTTGCGGCAGAGCTCCTGGCTACGTCAGGTCTCAGAGTGAAGACTGGAACAGGTATAACGTGGGAGCATGTGACATCAGGAGACCGCTGTTCCACAGCGGCAGACCCAGCTTTGCAGAGTCACTGTGACTCCCGTACAGACAGTGAATGGATTGTATGCAGTAGGTTTAAATGGCTTTTCCTGCGTAAGTGAAAGGGCCATAAAGTACGGGTGGCAAACCTTAAGCTCTACAGACGCCAATGAGCAAGATGAGCAGAGCCACCCGGGATAGGGGACACGAGGGATAAGGGAGTTGGAGCTGAGCTGGAGAACACATACCCTGTCTCTGCTCAGCTCCAGCCAGTTGCCACCAAGTGGCAAATTGACCTCTTCCATGTATTTTTCTAGAGAAGCCAGAAATCCATACCTGTATGTAAAATGTCTATTTTTAAATTATGCAGCCAATTTATATTTTAATAGCACTGTGTGGATCAAGGAGGTGCATACAGAGCCTGTCTTTGTGTAGGATTAAGCCTATTGGCCCCTAGTAGGTGACTTCTGCATACATTAATGAGACTTTTTCACATGTGGCTTCTGGGAATCCTCTGATAGCTCCAGGGAGTACAAAGATGCAGCCTTGCCCCCAGTCAGGTGGCCATGTGCAGAGGCCTTGCATGAGCTGCCACTTTCAATGTTGACTTATTGTTACTTTGTGTGGCTGAGGAGCAGACACTGACAGCCTGCCTGAGGTATTCCCTTTGGTGGTGATTTGTGTGCTAAGTTTATTCAAATGGGCTCAATTGTGGGAGAATAAATTGTGTATCAGGGCTTTGTCTCAGTGATCATTCCTCAATGCTCACTGAGGCAACTTAATGGCTGCCTGATTCCTAAGCCATGTCTGCCATCAGACATGATGCTGTGATTGATTATAGATGTCTGCTGCCTGGCAACCAGAGGTATCTCGACTAGATCTGCACAAATCATGCAATGGTCTTTTTCTGACTCTCAAGGCCAAGTGGACATAGGGGTGAACCAGACAACCTGACTCATTCAGCGGTCTCTATAATTTTCTAGGTCCAGGTAACTATGGAAAAGAGTCTTGAACAAAGCCCTACAAAGGCTGAAAAATCCGTCAGGGAGAAACAACTTAATTTTTATTTTATTTTTCTAAGTAATTATGAAAATCTGCACATTTATTGCAGAAGATTGAAAAATAATTTTTAGAGTGTAAAGGAAATTAAAAGCATTTCCATCTAATCACCGAGATGTAACTTCCATTAATACTTTGTTAATTTTTGGACCCTCCCCCCCCAAATCAGCCCACAAAGGTAGGCAGCAAGTAGGTCTCCCTGAGAATCTGTGTTTCATTCCCCTGCTTATTTGTATATGTGTGCACTCTATGTACCATGTTCTATGTTCTACTTGTTCCAGAAATGCAGAAATGGATGGCACAAATTATTAAGGCAAAGAAGTACTTTCTAGCCTCTCTGTTTCTACTCAGGCTATTTCCTCTCCTGAGAAGACTTCCTCTCTCTCCAGTGCCCCCAAATTCCTATGCATCCCTAAATGTCACCTCAAATATTACCTCTTTCACTGTCTTTCCTGATCATTTGGCAGCTTTCTAGGTAGGTTCAAGGAGTGTGGGAGCCCCAGTTAGTGGTGGAGCTGGGATGAAACTCTAGTATTTGGGGCTCCAGAGTCCATGCTCTAAAAACATCAGTTTACGGCTTCTCTTATATTTCCATTTTCCAGTTGAAAAATATATTAAATTTAAAGAGGTTTAACTCCTTCCTTGAGATCACCATTCTTGTAAGTGCCAGGGCCAGCTTCAGGACCCAGGCAGTCCAGTTCAGGATCCTTTTCTGAATCCAGGAGAACAGGGAACATAGGACATTCGACATGAAAAGATGAGCAGGAGGGTGGAACTCTTGCTGCCTGCTCACCTTTGTGGGCTGCTTCTGCTAAGAATACTGCTGGAGCCACTCCCTGCTTGTGGCCAGCGCTAGGACATGGAGGGAGGGTCCAGGTTTATAGGATCTGTATTATAAATGTAATTTCTTAACCTTTTGTTAGAACTAGTGAGAGAGAAGATAGCGAGACTAAAGGAAAAGGCTGAAAATGTATTTCTACGACACTCCTCCTGAGAGAGAATATGTTAACCAATTTGGAATAACTGCAGAAAGTTAAGTGAGAGAAGAAATGGGATTTTCCTATTATCTCTGATAAGTGAAACACTTTTCTGTTATAAAACTCAGAAGTGAAAAATACGGAAATGCCCCTCCCTCCCTCCCTCCTTCCTTTCTTTCTTTCTTTCTTTCTTTCTTTCTTTCTTTCTTTCTTTCTTTCTTTCTTTCTTTCTTTCTTTCTTTCTCTCTGTCTCTCTCTCTCTCTCTCTCTCTCTCTTTCTCTCTCTCTCTCTCTCTCTCTTTCTCTCTCTCTCTCTCTTTCCTTCTTCCTGGAAACAAGAGGCACAATCCCAAAACCATTTTTTAAAAATATGTTTTTATTGATTTCAGAGAGAAAGGGAGAGGGAGAGAGAGATGGAAATATCAATAATTATAGAGAATCAGTGATCGGCTGTCTCCTGCATGCCCCTTCCTGGGGATCGAGCCCGAAACCCAGGCATGTGGCCTTGACTGGAGTCAAACCTGGGGACCCTTCAGTCTTCCGGCCAGTGCTCTATCCACTGAGCCAAATCAGCTAGGGCCAGAAATGTCACGTTCAATCCTATATTTAAAAAAAAAAATTCATTGAGGCAATTAGTAATACAGACATCTACAAAACAAAAGTTCTTTGTTAGATATAGTGGGTCAGAAAATACATCCGGATGCTGCTCTATAGGAAGGGTATTTAGAGTTTAGTTGAGGGGCTGAGCAATGGGGAAAGCATGAACATTTGTAATGCAAGTGTCATACTAGTTTAAAAAGTACAGGTAAACTACTATGAAAGATCAGCAGAAGAAAATACTACTGACTGCTTTAGGGGTGTAGGAAGAAGAACAACAAAATTCTTTGGGTGAGATGTATTCCATTTGGACCTGTTAGATCTGAGGGGCTTGAAGGAAATGTAGCTGAAAATCTCTCGCAAACTTTTGAAATGAAAATGTAAACAACTCTTTATAGAAGTTAAGATGGAAATATTTACTTGAGAACCATTTATAAATATAATAATTTAAGACATAAAGTTAGAGGCAATTTCTCAAGGAGTTATCAGGAAAAAAAGGATGGGAGTGGGGAGAGAAAGGCTGAAGATATTTAGAAAAAAATATGGAATGAATGCAATGGAAAAAGATTACTTTCATGAAATTGGGACTATGTCCTAAAAGATTAATGACAGCAGACCTAAATTTTGTCAGTCCCAAGAACAGAACTTAGTATGAAAGGGTGAGTTTGATCTTCTTGCTGTAGCCATGATTCCAAATGATATGGAATCAATAATGGCTTACCATAAAGGGCAACATACAACTCAATTACCAAAAACCCAGGCCCTTCACTAGGATATCTGAAAAAATTTTAAGAGAAACTGGGTGGTTCACATTGGAACTTTTCACAATATCTCCCTATAGTAAAAGGACAAAAAATATTTTTTGAAAACCTTGTACTTCCATTACTATAACCATAAATGCACTTTAATCCAAAACTGAAATTACAAGCATTTGGCATTCCTGGAACAAAAGATGAGGATGGCACTCCCATACTTATTAGAAACCAAATATGGATTTATCAGCAGAGTTGTTTATTAATAACATCATGATAACTCTCCACAGAAAAAATATTATTCCTGGACCACTACAGCATCAGTGTAGACAATTGGTATAAGGTGGAACACAAGAAAATTGGTAATTGTTCTTGAGTCTCAAAATTACATTCTCAATGTCACACAAAGAAGAGGTAAGATCTTAAGGCATTTTAAGAAATATGAGTTGAACACAGAAATGAAAGTTACCAATCTAAGTAGAAAGCCATGGTTATAGGTGACTCTGCATTTCAAAGCATCTTTGAAGTTTACTGAGTTCTCAGAAAGTTGTCAACCTCCCCTTTCGTGGCCCAGAGACACATTTCATTGGTTCAAAATAAAGAAATATAATTTTCTTTATTAAAGTTAAAAAATTCTGAGAAGGTCTATACTCAAATACTTAAAGACCAAGCACTCAGATGAAAGGAGGAAGTTGTAGTCAATCCAGTCTAGTTTTGCTTTGTTCACAGGATATACATGGAGTCGGTAACTGTTCAAATGCAATAAAAAATGTTTGGCTCTGTACAAGTGGATAAATTACAGATGAATGTCTTTAGAAGCAGTCTTGTGACTATCCAAGTCTGTACAATTCCCAGTCAGTTACCCAGAAGAGCAAACAATTAATATATCCACAAATTATATATCACTGATATTAGTGGACTATACAAATATTGTATAGATCATTTCCCTGTTTGGCTGACTTTCCTGCAATATCTTGACAGTTAGTTACATAGTTTTGCAATTAGTTTGGTTAGAAAGGTTTGTATATATTTACTTTTATTAGCGTGAAAGATAAATTTTGAATTCCTTGCCTAAACAGTGGTCGATATCTAAAACGAAACTCCTTGTACGTGATTGACAACTAAAAATAATGCTGACATCTTGATTTTAAAACAAGATATTGATTCTTACCATGGGAAAAGTAAACCCTGGAAACATCTCTAACTGCATAATCCAATGCCTCATACTATCCACCCCCCAATCTATGATGGCCTGAGCATGTCTCCAGCATCCTGTTCAATATGAGAGCGGCTGCTCTATAGGATGTGCTATAGGGGACCATTTTAGAGAAAGGGAGCAGTGTGGTGTCAGAAAGCTACGGGGATCATGGTTCTGGACATGTGATTCTATGTGTGATTTAGACTCTGGCTAAACTATGGTGATTTAGAAATGAGGTGGCTCATAATTGTAAATATGACTTCTCAAATGGTAAGAAAGATGGGGATTGGATCTATTAGCAGATGAGCATGGTTTTAACTTTATTTTGTGTGTTGTCTTTATTTCTCCCCAATTCCATGGTTTTCTGTCTGAAACATTTACAACGGGGGAAGGTAAGGAAGAGGTTTAACAGTCTTCACAACCAGCAGCTCACCAAAGTGTTTCAAAAACAGCCAGGTATTTGATGAAATGTTTAACATAAGTGCTTCTGATGTGTAGGCATCGTTCGATCTTGAAGGAGGTCTCTACAGTGTTTGTATAAAAGATCTCCTGTACAAGTCTCCCACTTATTCCTGTTGCCTAGTGAGAAAGAAGTGTTGAACTGAAACCTCAAGAATTTTATTCCAAAATACAATTTCTTTCACTGCCAGGGATGACAAACCAGGTTGGCGATCAGCAGATATCATGTCAAAGAGCAGAGGTGGTCAGCCTTCTGACAATAGCCCTATATCAGGTTTACCAGTAGAAAAAAAACACGAGCTTATATATAGCAATTTGTAAATGTCTCACTAAGATTTAATCAATGCATTGGCTGATGTCACAAATTAGAGTCTGGAAGTTTTCTGCATGATTATTAATTCAAAGCCTTGTATGAATGGGTGCCCCCAAGAAGTTTTCTAGGTGTGAAACTTCATCTCAATATGGTGTTCCAAGATGGGATAGATATACATATATTTATACATACACAAACATATATATTTGAATATGTAACATGCTCTTCCAAATCTGTGCTTATATAAATTATGTATACATTTAAATTCCCTTAAGATATAAGCTCAGATAGGTCAGAAGTATGGAGACTGTAAAAGAAATTTACTCTTCTTAAGGAGTAGCCAGTCATTACATGTGGGAATGAGTCAACTATCTTTCTGAAGGTTTCTAAGGAAGAGGTGGGAGAAGGGTTTAAAAGGAGCCTGATTGCAGAGTGGCTGAGTGGTGAAGAGGCATATGCTCTCCACATATCTTGTCAGTTTCAGTAGTGTCAGATGTGTGTATCTAATGACACTTGAAGCAGTTGTTGCAAGTCAACCTTATAAGCATAAGGGGCCTCGAGCTTGTTTGAATGAGCACTGATGCAATTTCAAAGCTTGCAGGGTTTGAAGGTCTCAAAAAGAGGACTGAAGTCATTTGTGCTCTAAAGCAATGTTCTTCTTCTCATGCTCTATTATACTGCATGATATTTATTTTCTTCATTTCACTCTTGCTTTTTTAAATGATTTATTTACTTAAATATTGTTAGTGTTCTTCATAGAATGTGAGTTCCATAAGAGCAAAGACTACTTATTGTTGGTCTCCTTCAGCAAAATGTAAATTTCATAAGAACAAAGACTGCATGTATAGAGGCCCGATGCATGAAAATTCATGCAAGAATGGGCTTCCTTCCCCTGGCTGCTGGCACCACCTTCACTCTGGCTGGAGCCGCCTTTCTGCCTTCATTCCAGCCTGGAACCACCTTTCCACCTTCCCACACTGCCCAGAGGCCCAAAGCAGCTAGGGCAATGCAGAACGCCTACGTCCAACCCCACTCCCAGCTGCTCAACACCTGCATATGCAAATTAATCCACCTTCTTTGTTGGGTTAATTTGCATACTCCTGATTGGCTGGTGGGCATCACAAAGGTATGGTCAATTTGCATATTTCTCTTTTATTAGTGTGTAAATGCTACTATTTTTTGTAAATGAATTTTTGTATCATTTGTTTTACATGAGGAATGAAGAACATTAGTTTAAGGTATTTATTTTAAAGACCTACCATAATTTACAGTTTACTTTCAGTATTATTTTGTATTGGTGTCAGGTACACAGCATAGTGATTAGACAATCATATATGTTACAAAGTATTCTCCCTGATATTTCTAGTACCCACCTGGCACCGTGCATAGTTATTATTACAATATTATTGAGTATATTCCCTATGCCAGGGTCCTCAAACTTTTTAAACAGGGGGCCAGTTCACTGTCCCTCAGACTGTTGGAGGGCCGGACTGTAGTTTAAAAAAAAACTATGAACAAATTCCTAGCACACTGCACATATCTTATTTTAAGCAGGGCAGGCAGTGGCGGCACCCAGCATGTGGCCCGCAGGCCGTAGTTTGAGGATGCCTGCCCTGTGCTGTTGAACTTTTAATTTTTTTCACTTGAAACTTAAGTGAACAGAATGGAGTTAATCATAATCCATGGTTCTTGATGCTATTATTAGCCCACTGGCCTTTTGTATGCATGTATATATTTATTTACTTAACTACTTATTTATTTAAAATCCTATAACATTTATAAATCTTCTATTCAATGTGGTAATTAGAACATTGACAGTAACTAACATTGTTTATATGAAACTTCTCCATGCTGTGCACTGGGATCCTCCCTTCTAATGTAATTACTATGTTGATTCTTATAATAATTTCATTGCCACTTGGAAACATACATAGTTATTTTTTTACATATTCCTAGTAAATGCATGGTTTGGTTTCAGTTGTTTAAATTTTATAAAAATGGTATTGACATTTTGTATATAATATTTTGAGAATTTTGTATTTTCCTTCTCAATACTATATTTATAAAACCTTCCATGATGTTCCAACTGTACTTCATTCATTTTAACTGCTGTGAAATAGTCTATTGTATTAACATAGTACCATGCAGTTCCTATTCTGTGCATTTGAGTTGTTTCTGGATATTTGCTATATGAATAATATTTCTGTAAACATTCTTTTATGTATTTATTAGTATACAAATGCAAGGATTTCTTTGGTGTTTGTACTGAAGAGTGTAATTGCTTACTCATGAGGTATACCAGTGTTTCACTCCTTTCTACAGTGATTGTACTGCTTCTAATTCTTGATTTCAACAATTTTCTAAGCTTCAGGATTTCTAGACATTTATTTATTTAATGGATTATTGCCACAACCATGGAGTAATACATTGTAAAGCAGAAATTATTTTTGAGATTATCTAATTGAACCCATTTAGTTTACAGAGAACATTGGTGCATAGGAGAGACAAAACGATTTACTCTAAGTCTTAGAAACAAAGGGGTTTTCAGGTGCATCCTCAAGTTGTATCTTCTATTTCTCAAATGTGCGGTGTTTGGTAAATAATAATAAAATATCCATTGTTAAGATAAAGACATTGAGACCTAAGAAAATAAAAAAGACAAACTGCAAAAGAGTTATCCCAATTTGGGGTTAAAGTTGAATTTATTCAATGCATAGTTGTTGTTGTTTTTCACCAGCTCACATTGCCTTGTGGGGCTGACTTCCCTAATGGTTTCCCTGAAGCCCAATTTCCAACTCCATGGACAAAGTGCTTTACTGTCTCCCACTGCAGCTCTTCTTCCCAGATATATTTGCATCTATAAATGACCATGTGACCTGCCTATAGCCCATGAGTTTACACCTAAGTCCACTGATGAGGATTATAGAAATAACTTTACTTTCTTGATTAAAAAGTAACCTATGTGTCTGAGCTAGAACCATCTTTCTATCTACTTCCAGCTTTGAATGTAAATATGATGTCTGGAGCTGTGGCAGCTACCCTATGAGTCTAAGGTAAGGTTAAAGGATTCATAAAAACATAGGGCCTAATATTATTGTGCCACTGAACTAATATCAGCAGTCACTTGTCTCCAGACTTCTTATTAAGTAAGAAAAATAAACTCCTTTATTTAAGTTACTATGGTCAGGTTTCCTGTTACTTGTAGCTTAATGCATTCCTAACTAATATATAATTTACAAAAATGGCCTCAAACTAGATTTAGAATGTTCCTTATTTACCATTGACTAAATATTGGAATATTGTTATTGAATGGGAAATGTTTTTTTCCTTTAGGGAAAAATAATTGTATACATTTATACTTAGCATCTACTTTTATTTTTTTTTTTGCAATGCATTTACTTTTTTATTGCTTAAAATATTACAAAGAGTAGTACATATGTCTCTTCCCCCCCCTTTGACCTTCCCCCATCCTCCCCTACCCCCCAGTGTCTTGTGTCCATTGGTTATGCTTATATGGATGCATAAAAGTCCTTTGGTTGATCTCTTTCCCCTCCCCCTCACCCTCCCTGGTCTTCCTTTGACAGTCTGTTTAATGCTGCTCTGCTTCTGTATCTATTTCTGTTTATCAGTTTATAATGGTCTTTATTATCCATAAATGAGTGATGTCATGTGGTATTTTTCTTTCATTGACTGGCTTATTTCACTTTGCATAATGCTCTCCAGTTCCATCCATGCTGATGCAAATAGCATCTACTTTTAGATTATAATCTTTCAATCCAAAACCCCGTTTCAGATGATGTGCTCATACTCACATGAAAGTAATATCTACATTCAGCAAAAGTGTAATAAAAACTTTGGCCACTGGTGAAGAAAAAAAAACCTAGATCCTAGCTGGATAGCTCAATTGGCTAGTGTCAACCCAATATGCCAAAGTTGTTGGTTCCATTCCAGTCAGAGCACATACAAGAAACAAAACAAATGGGACTATATCAAAATAAAAAGCTTCTGCACAGCAAAAGAAACCATCAAGAAAACAACAAGAAAGCCCACTGCATGGGACAATATATTTGCCAATGATATCTCTGATAAAGGTTTAATCTCCAACATTTACAGGGAACTCATACAACTTAACAAAAGGAAGATAAACAACCCAATCAAAAAATGGGCAAAG